>CM066329.1:284651041-284843541 GCA_033807585.1 Hydrophis major
TATTATTTTTTTATTTCACTCTCTTAAATTTAAAACTTTTTCCTGAATGGCTGCTCTACTAAGGGGAATGCATTTTGACTGTGATCTTCAATCCATACAGTTAAAATGCTCTGTTTTTATCCCTCTAACATTTCTATTCCATGTAAATGCTTGCAAACCACAAGAAGTGATGCAGCTTTTTTCCCCATTTATTCTTCCTGTGTGCTTTATAATATTGTGTTCTGTGAATACAGGCATCTAGACATTGTGTCCTATTTTAGAGTTGCCATGACCACGTTTGTGTCCTTCAATCACATCAAATGTTTGCTATTCTGTAATAATGAGCCTCTTTTTTTTCTGAGCTTGCAGTGTTTTCCTTTTGTTCATTTTGCACACACAATGATATAAACAAGTACTAATACCTCAGAAACCAATGATAACTCAACTGCTCAAAAGCTAGTCTTGTATTAATGTGAATGTGGTTCACATTAAATGTGAAATATAAATTTTCACTAAATCAAATATTATGTTGTTCAGATTGGCCTTAATTGCGACCTAATATTATTAATCCACACTGAGATTTTGAAACAACAGAGAATAATGGGAAGAAAAATAGTTTTCGAAATATGTACTGTAAATAAGAAACAAATGCCCATTTTTGGAACTTTCAAAGGCCTTTGATGATCTCCTCTTTTGACATATGTTATGCTTTTTATGTAATTTTTTTTCTTTCCCCTTCATTTTTACAAATTGCTTAGTTCTATATGGAATTCACATGAGGCTCTCTTCCTATATGGAACAGGATAGAGTAGTATAGCATAGAGTAGCGCAGAGTAGCATAGCTTAGCGTGGCATGGAGTGGAGTGGCATGGAGTGGTGTGATATGATAGGGCAGGGTATCGGTATAGTGTAGTGTAGAGTAGAGACTAGTTTTTGTATTGGTATTGGTATTGTATTGGCTTTAGTATTGCTTTTGGATTTTGGATTATATTTTGTATTGTTTTATTGGCCAATTGTGATTGGATACACAAGAAATTTATCTCCAGTGCATAAGTTCTCAGTGTACATACAAAAAACCAAGTAATGTAATCATATGATACCAATAGAAGAAGTTAGTAGAAAAGATGAGAAGGATAATAGTAATACACCTATACTACATGGATAAATAGCATTTCCCCGTGCCCTAGCATTTTTGCTATGAAATTTAACAATGCATCTAGCTTTTAAATTAAATGCATTAAATATCAAGGAAACTATTCTCTGTGATGGGTGATGGACACATATTTTGCAATAGCCTATGCATCTCTTAGTTAGGATGCAACCATATATTCTGTCGTGATATGTTTACAAAGCAAGAAATCCTTCTGGCGTATAATTTATTCTTGGGAGAAGACTTTTACCTACTCTTTAAAAATTGTATTACAGGATATATTGCCCATTGCTGTGATTTTTCCCCTGGCAAGCAACTTGGGGTATCACAGAATAAAAAATTGTGGGCATCTCCTATCTTTCATTACTAGGCATTTTAAAAGTAACAAGGATAAAAATGCACCTTGGGCTCAGTAAATCTCTGAGCTTCTGAATACTTTCCTGCATAATGGTCTTAACCAGCCACCTACCCTCTAGTTTCCATTTAAGATGGATTTAGCCTTGAAGGCTCCAGGCTGGAAAAGGCAGAAAGATCTATAGCGAAATACATGCCTGCAATAAGGAAAGACAAAGTGAGGATAAAATAACCAAAAAGCAACAAGAGTTGAATCTGACATTACCCCCTTGGAAAAAGACTATGGAGACACTTCGGTGAAAGGAACACATTTTTGTAACAATTTACCTCTCCAAAATTAGAAATCAAACCCATTCTAAACTGAGATATAACACTTTAAAAAATAGAATATAGAAAAGTTGGAAGGGGCCTTGGAGGTCTTCTAGTCTAACCTTCTGCTTAGGCAGGAAACCCTATACAATTTCAGACAAATGGTTATTCAATCTCTTCTTAAAAACTTCCAGTGTTGGAGCATTCACAACTTATGGAGGCTAGTTGTTTCACTGATTAATTATTCCATCAGGAAATTTCTCCTTAGTTCTAAGTTGCTTCCCTCCTTGATTAGTTTCCACCCATTGCTTCTTGTCCTGCCTTCAGGTGCTTTGGAGAAATAAATTACAATATTCTATAGCTGGAAGGAAGTATTAGCCAAATCATTTGGAGATATCTTCTATAATCATAGTCTCTCACACATCTACCTGATTGAGGTCAATACACTGTAATCCTTCTATTGTACAAACTTCAAAACAATCAATCAATCAATCATCTTACCTGGTTTTTTCAGGGAGATTCGAGAAAAGGAAAAACTGAACAAATTGTCTTCATTGAGAAAAGTCCCTGATCTTTATTTATATCTGTTCTTGTTAATTGATGCAATTAGTATGCATTAATTATTTGGACCATTTTGTAGAACAAGTCATAAAATGAATGAATATTACTTCTGTGTTCATCTGAAAACAATCAAGTGAGAGAACCAGGAAACTATTATTACAGAAAATTAGAGGTAGCTGAAAGTTACCCATGATGTGTATACTTATCCTATCTTGTAAGTGACAAGTTGCTGAGATTATAGATTTATCAATGGCACAGGAATATCCAATGAGCTTTGAAATATTCATACATATAGTTTCCTTTTTTGGATGGCACATATGCACTCACTATTATTTCCAATACAACTACAAACTATGTTATCAATCCTTTGCTTGCACTCCATTTAATTTTAAGATTAATAAACTCGCTTCTCCTTTTTATAGAACCACCTATTGTTCCTGCAATCAATTATGCAGTATAGTTTTTAAAAAACATTTATCCTAAATGTTAAGAGGTCTTACCAATCTAATTACTCCTCAACTGCACATGAAGTTTTCCTGGATTTAAAACTCTGTTAAGAGATACCAAATCCAAACAGCTTCTTTAAGAGAGTATCCCCTGAAACATATCCTGCTTCTATTTCTAGACAAGTCAGGCAAAGTCCAAGGATCAGAGCTTTTAGAAGGTTTGTTACTCAATATGGTTGCAAACTCTGAATCATGAAGTTCAAGAGTCAAAACATACAGAGGGAGAGCTAATGGACAATTGTCATCAATAGAGGGACTTGAGTTTTCTTCTCTCTAAATAGAAAAAGCCCTCGTGTGGCTCATTTAGAGGAGCAAGACTCCCTCATAAACAGACTTGCAAAACACTTTTGGTTTTCTCTCTTTGCAGCCCAATGACCTTCTCAATTGAGAAGGGACGTTAGTTCCACACCTTCATCTTGAAAGAGCAGCTGCAGCTATGTCTGCTGGTCTCTAGCCAGTCCCACCTCTTCTGACAAGTTAACAGATAATCAGAGTTGGAAAGGACTTGTAGGTCATCTAGTCCAACACCCTACCCAAACAGATAGGAGTCCAATGTCTTATTGAAAGTCTCAAGTGATGGTGCTCCCACAACTTCCGAGGGCAAACTGTTCCATTGGTTGATTGTTCTCACTGTCAGAAAGTTTCTCCTTATTTCCAGGTTGAATCTCTCCTTGTTCAGTTTCCATCCATTATTCCTTGTCTGGCCTTTGGGTGCTTTGGAGAATAGCTTGACCCCTTCCTCTCTGTAGCAGCCCCTCAAACATTAGAAGACTACTTCTCTTCACTAGACTAGCCAAGTCCAATTCCTGTAACCATTCTTCATACATTTTAGTCTCCAGTCCCCTAATCATCCTGGTTGCTCTTCTCTGTACTTTTTCTAGAGTCTCAACATCTTTTTTATAGTGTGGTGACCAAAACTGATTAAAAAAAGAGTTCCTTCATTTAGCTGCTTATTGTCGATCTCTTCCTTTGACTCTGAATCTGAGCCCATATGACAGCACCCAAGAACTTTAGATCAATTGCTATTCCTAATATTAATAGGAATAAACTATGAGCCTCTTCTGAAGCTTTCCATTCATGGAGTAGAGGCCAAGAGACCACCATTTTAGAATTCAGTTTGGGGAAAAAAAAAACCACTGTTTTCACTTCACATAATAGAAAATAACAGAATAACAGAATTAGAAGGGACTTTTGTGTCCAACCTCCTCTTTAAGCAGGAAACACTATACTATTTCAGACAAATCGTTGTCCAATCTCACCTTTAAAACCTACAGATTTTAAGCCTCTGTGCCAGAGACAACTTGTTATGATTAGTATTACTATTTATATGCAATCTACCAGATAATTCTGACAACATTTGGTATTTTTGAATATTGGATACCCGCCAAGAGACTAGGATAGTTAAAGATACTGTATATACTCTAATGTACACTGTGTTTGAAACAATACCAACTTTGTCATTGATGATTTGAGTTTCTGTCTATTCCTATAGCATACAATGCTGTTCCATATATTTTGATATTGCACCAAGCACAATTGCCAGTAAGGCTACTTTCCCCCACCCAATAATTTATGCCATTATTGCCATTTGTTGTCAAAGTTAAGACTTGTAGTATTCAAAAAATGGACCAAAAGAAATATTGAGTCTGAAGCTAAAATGGATACGAAGATGTTAAGATAATTTACATTCCCTTTGAGTTGCTGGAATGATGAGAGAAATCAATTGTCTACTTCATTTTTACTTCATTTGAGCTATTGCTCAGAGATATTTTGAAATTTGGAAGTGGTAGGTAGAGATAAAGTTTTTGTTTCACTGCTCCACTAGCTTTAGCAATTATTTTTCCATAACTACTGCACATAATTGCATCTGTTTCAAGGACGACCTATTAGCTCCAACATATTCCTAGTGTTTGCAAGTGTTTATTTGATTTTTTTCAGTTTATTTCTTCCATTATAATTGTAGTTGAGAGAAAGAACAATGTTTGGGGCTTGTTTATAAGATGTGCACTTGACAATAGAAGGGTCAGACCAAGAGATGCTAACAAGGTATATCACTCCAGGCACTCCAGGCACTTGTGAAGGGCAGTCTTTATTTAACTCAGTTATAGGGGAACCAAACTTAGATCTTCAAGAATATGAAGACTGCTGATCAACACTGCTTGTATGATTAACTGAATCAAAACTAATGACACTGTAAATCAAATGACATTAACATTAGCAAAATGTTGGAAGATTCCACAAAGCAATAATTTCTAGGCTAGTACTTCTGGGAGCAGTATTATACACTTTAGGTTGAAACGCAATGAGAAGGCATTAAAGAGATAGTGCTTCTCAAATGTAGGATAGGAAGATTGAAAATAATCTTATGTAAAACCTAGGAGAACTCCTACTTCCTTTGATGCAAAAGGCTTTTCCAAGTTTTTTTTTAAATTACATTTATAAAAAACCTATATGGAGAAGTCGATGGGGGCAACAGAAAAATTCTCTGGTATCACTTTTACAGGATAAAAACCCTTATTAACATTATAGTAATTAATAACTAATATGCCACAACATCTCAGTAGAGTTTTTTCTAGAGCAGGGGTCTCCAACCTTGGCAACTTGAAGACTTGTGGACTTCAACTCCCAGAATTCCTCAGCCAGCTTTGCTTGGCAACTTTAAGTCCACAAGTCTTCAAGTTGCAAAGGTTGGAGACCCCTGCTTTAGAGCTCACTTTGAACAAGTAGACTCCATGTTAAATGACAAGAAGTTTCATAGAATTCCATTTGAAGGAAGAGTATGCATTTCGGGAGCACCATCCGCTGAGACATTGGGCAGACTCTTTTCAATTATAAACTGTATTTTGCAGAAAGGACTGCTTATTTATTTAAATTTGTATTTAAAAACTAAAAAAAAATATTGGGGACCCTGGGAGAAACCAGTTTAGTTTTAGTTTTAGCAGGAAATGAATTTGCCTATCACTAATAAGACTGGACTCTTAATTTCAAAGGGCCTTTCAAAAAGGATCAAATATTTAGATCAGATTGTGGTTTACTGTAGGGATGATAACTTACTGTGAAAATGCCCTATTGTTTTCTTTGTATTTACTTTTATATTTTTACTAGGGTTTTTTTTTTGACATGGTCAAATGATTAAATCAATAAAGTTTCTATTCTGAATGTTATGGCAAACCTGGTAAAGAACTAGAGCTAGGAGTCTGAATCTCAAATTAAGCTAAGATTTAAGGCCTTACTGAAGCAAAAGGCCTATTACAGTGGTGTCAAATTCACGTTGTCATGGCGGTGTCATGTGATGTATCAGGACTTCTTTTCCCCTTCGCTAAATTGGGTGTGGGCATGGCCAGTGCATGACACATCCAGACCACGGCCCAGGAGTTTGACACCCCTGGTATATTAGCAGGGCTCATACAAATCATTGCTTATTCATACATGCATGGCCCTATAGATCCCAACCCAAAAAGTGAAGCTTTAGAAAGAAAACGTGTCAACAGACTTTTAAGAAGCCCATTAGCTGTTGTCTCTCTTTTTCTCTCGGGATGACATTCTGCCTGTTTGACTTTGTCAGGCACTTGTTTCATCCAGTTCTGCAGGTAAAATAAAAGCTACTCCTGTGGGACTACATTTGTGCGTCTGTCAGATGCTTGACTCAGAGGAAAGGCTTTGAAGGGGACTGAACTACAAGAGGAAAGATGCCTCCAGAGGCAAGATGACTGGTTAATGCTGGCGATTGTTTTTGTGTCACTTGGGGATTGAAATTGTTTAGTGGAGGACTCTAAAAGGGTTGGGGGGAGGAGAAAGCAGCATTTTGTTACTTTTTTGAAACTTTCCAACACACAATATTCAGAAGTATCAGCTTTGGAAGCAACTTTAGCCTCACTTTAGTAATAGTATAATATTCAGCACAGCTGTTCTTTGCTCCTAAGAGAAATTTTCTTGATGGAGAACTTAGAAGACCAGCTACTCTGCTGGTGTAGCCAACAGCACTGGTACATTTAAAGCATTTTCCAGAATCCTGCCTCTTAATGGATCCATAAGCATTTCAAATTCAGGTAGATTGCAACAGCAAAACAAAAAACAAAAAAACCTAGAACTGATATCTGTAATACATTACGATGGCATTAAGCCTCCACAAAGTGCTGTACTTCTAATTTGATGAAGGAATTCATGACTTGAGGACTATGAAAGGTGCCAGAAGGTAGCCTTGGAATTGAATAATGGTGGCACTTCAGTTTGTCTCTTAAGAAACATGGGGCAGTTTTCTGTGTGCCACGTATGGGAGAAAATAGGGGATGGAACAAAGTGAGAGTCATAGATTTCTCATCCAAATTACTTCCTTGGACAATCAGAGTCCTGCTTATTAATAGGGAACTTAAATGGAGAAAGATAAGCATCTGCCATTAGGACACACACAAATTACTTTAAAGGTTTCAAGAGAGAGAACCTGAATGCACATTCAGGATTGAGTATTCTGAGGTGATTCCCCCCCCCCATCTATTTTTCAGTACTGCAGAAATCTGTGAAATTTATTGAGGCATTTATACATCCAGAAGGACCACATCTTTAATTTACACTTCTCAGGTAGATTAGTGTAGGAATTTAGAAAGACTCTTTAGAGAAATGAAGAATCTTTAAAGAGGGATGAGAAGTTAATTTGTTGTGAAAAGGACCAAAGTAATTGGTGAGGATGCAGAAGGGAGTTTTTCTTTATTGGTAACAAAAATACACATATAAGTAGAACTAATTAATTTTATCAGTACTGTGGACTTCTAATAAAACTACACATTTCAAGCAATCTTAATATGCTTTTGAATACTTATAAACATGCCTACCCACCACGTACACACATATACAGTGCATTCAGAAAGTAGTCAGACCCCCTTCACTTTTGTCAATTTTGTTATGCTGCAGCCTGATTCTACAGTTTTTGAAATTCATTTTTTTCTCATTAATCTACACTCAGTACCCCATAATGACAAAGTAAAAACAGAATTTTAGAAATGTCTGTAAACTTATTAAAAAGAAAAAAACTGAAAATAACATATTAGCATATTCGGACCCTTTGCAACAACACTTGAAATTTAGCTCAGGTGCCTTCCATTTCTTCTTGATCGTTGCTGACATATTTCTACACTTTGATTGGAGTCGACCTGTGGTAAATTAAATTGGTTGGACATGATTTGGAAAGGCACACACTTCTCTATAGAAGTCCTCACAGCTGACAATGCATACTGTAGCAGAGCAAACTCATGAAGTCAAAGGAACTGCCTGCAGAGCCCTGAGATAGGATTTGTCGTGTCCTCGAAAATGATGCCAGGAGTCGGTGACTTCAAATCATGCTCTTTTATAAGTGTAGGAACCGAACTGGCGCTATGCAAAAGGTTCGCGGCTTTTATTCCTTTAGCCGCGGCGGCCGCGGCCAATGGCACCGCTTTGAATCTCCCGCGATTCGAATAGACCAATCGCGGGAGATTCTTAGCGAGCCAATCGGCGCGGCTCGCCTGACCAATCAGAGTGCCCCGCGCTTTGGCCAATCAAAGCGCAGGGATCTCAAGAATGCTAATGAGGGGACAGAACACCCCTCCCCTCTTGGTTTAGTCCTTACGTCGCGAAGTCACGTAGGTAGGCGGGGCTTCGTCTGAGCCTACTGGACCTGCGCAGCTCAGTCGTAGGTTGGATCCCGGCCGGTTCAGTCGGGATCTCTGTTTCTCCTGATGCCGTCGTGGGAACCGGCTGGTCGGTCGGGCCGGGCCGCTCTCTGTAGCTCCCTCCTGGGCCTCCCGGGTTGGTTGAGCTGTGGGTTTCGCCGCTCCCGCTCGGTCTCCCCGGGTCGGTCGAGCTGGCCTGGCTGTCTCTTCCTGGCGAGGGGTCATGCTGGCTGCTTTCCGGTAAGTATGGTTGGTTTATCCTTCTTTGGTTTTGGTCCCCTGGGTATTCCCTCCCCCCTTGGTTTGTGTTGTGGGGGTTGGTTTCACCTGTTTGTGCATCGGTGGTCTCTTGGTTTGTTGTCCTCGACCTTAATTGGTCGATGTGGCGTTTCCATGCTCGTCCGTCTGGTGTTTGTAGCCGGTACGAGTGTGGGCCTGTTATTTTTGTGATGACGGCCAGTACCCATAATGGGTCTCCCGTCAGGTTTCTTGCGTATACAGGGTTGCCTGGTGCGAAAATTCGGTGTTTGCTGTTTGAGTCTGGGGGCTTCTCCGGGTTATACGTGGGGTGTAACCTGTTGAGTGGGGACCTTAATTTCCTCCCCATTAATAGTTCAGCTAGGCTCTTATTCGTTGTGGTATTTGGGGTTATGTGTTGGGTGAAGAGTAGTTTGTTTATTTTCTCCTGGATCTCCCCGTGGTCTATTTTCCGGACGGTTTTCTTAGTGAACTGCACCATCCGTTCCACCCTACCGTTTGCCGCCGGGTGCACCGGTGCTGTCAGCGTGTGGTGGATACCCCTTTCCGCTAGAAATTTTTCGAATTCCAGCGAGGTGAATTGGGGCCCGTTGTCGGAAACAATGACGTCTGGGAGGCCGTGCGTTG
This sequence comes from Hydrophis major, assembly GCA_033807585.1. Classification (NCBI taxonomy): domain Eukaryota; kingdom Metazoa; phylum Chordata; class Lepidosauria; order Squamata; family Elapidae; genus Hydrophis; species Hydrophis major. The sequence continues at coordinate 284,660,431 of CM066329.1, forward strand.
CAAAGAGTTTGCAGAGTTCCTTGATCACGGCCTCTGTGGTTGTTGTTTTCATGTTGCTTACCTCCAGCCAGTTGGAGTAAGTGTCTACTGTTATAAGGAAGGTGTGTCCTTTTGTGGGCCCGGCGAAATCTATGTGGATCCTAGACCAAGGTCCCCTTGGGGTTTCCCACTCTAGGACGGGTGCTGTGGGTGGGCTTGGCCTAGTTTCCTGGCATCGTTGGCACCTTGCTACCCAGGTCTCAATTTGTTTGTCCATTCCTGGCCACCAAGCGTAACTTCTGGCCAGGGCTTTAGTCCTAACGATGCCAGGGTGCCCCTCCTGTAGTAGTTCCAGAACCTTCCCTTGTAGTTTTTCTGGAATGACCACCCTATCCCCCCATAGTATGTACCCTTTTAATAACGAGAGTTCCGTTTGCCGGTTTCGGAATGTTTTGACGGACTCGTCGTTGTCCCTTTCCGGCCACCCTTTCTCTACCCAATGCAACACCCGCACCAGACGTTTGTCTTTATTAGTCTCTCGGGCAATGTCTGACACGGTTATGGGCAGGTTGGGTAGAGTCTCTATGCTGAGGGTGGTCGGTGTGGGTGCTGGGTCGGCATCAGGTTCCGGTAGCAGCGAGCAGCTTAAGGCGTCTGCATGGGAGATCGTCTTACCCGGTCTTTGTATGAGTCCGTAGTTGTAGGCCGCCAGGAACTCAGACCACCTTGTCATTCGGGGAGACAGAATGTTCTGGGTGGCCCGGTTTCCTGCAAGGATTCCCAGCAGCGGCTTGTGGTCAGTTATGATGGTGAATGTCCGGCTGTAGAGGTACTCGTGGAATCTTTTTACGGCAGCAACGATAGCCAGAGCCTCTTCGTCCAGCTGGCTATAGTTCCGCTCCAGTTTGGTGAGGGTCCTTGAAAAGAACGCGATGGGTGCTTCTTTTCTGTCGGGGAGGGTATGGCTGAGGACAGCGCCGACGCCGAAGGGTGATGCGTCGCATGTGACGGCCAGAGGTAGGGTCTCGTTATACTGTATAAGGACGGCGTCTGAAGTGAGGAGGTCCTTTGTTCTTTGGAAAGCAGCTTGCTTGCGTTTCCCCCAAGTCCAAGTCGCCGCCTTGTCCAGGAGCCTATGCAAGGGCTCCGCCACCGTCGCCTTTTGGGGCAGGAAAACATTGTAAAAGTTAAGTAGCCCCAGGAATGCCTGTAGTTCCGTCTTCGACTTGGGTGTGGGGGCTTCTTTGATGGCCTTGATTTTTTGGTTTGTGGGGTGAATGCCGTGACGGTCTAGGAGGTATCCTAGGAATTCAACCCGTTCCGTGTATATTTGGCATTTCTCCCTCTTGACTTTGAGCCCGGTCTCTTTGAATTTGGTTAGGACCTCCCTTAGGCGACCCTCTAGTTCGGCTTGGTTGGTTGCCGACACTAGGACGTCGTCGAAGTAAGGTACCACCCCCTTGATGCCTTGCAATAGTCTTTCCTTTAGGCTTTGGAATATTCCCGGTGCCAGGCTGACTCTGAATTGGAGTCGGTTGCATTTGAATGCTCCCCGGTGGGTGACTATGGTTTGCACTTCTGCCGTTTCCTCGTCGACTGGCAACTGTTGGTATGCCTGGGCGAGGTCGAGCTTGGCGAAAACCTTGCCCCCTCCCAGTGAGTGCAGTAGGTGTTGCACTACTGGGACGGGCTAGGCGCTTTGTTGCAACGCGCCATTTAGGGTGCCTTATAGTCCCCACAGATCCTCACCGACCTATCGGGCTTGATCGGGGTGACTATGGGGATCTCCCACCGGGTGTGGTCTATTGGCTGTAGGACCCCTTGCTTGACGAGCTTGTCAATTTGCTCGTCTATCTTGGGTTTAAGTGCGAATGGTACCCGCCTTGGTTTCAGGCGTTTTGGGGAGACGTTTGGGTCTAGGCTGAATGATATAAGGGGCCCTCGGTACTTGCCTAGGTTTCCGTCGAAGACCTCTTGGAATTCCCGGGCCAGTTGTTGCTCCCAGCTGTCGTCGGTGACGTGGTCGACTCCCGTGACTGCGATGCCAAGCGGGGCGAACCATTGCAGTCCCAGTAGGCTTGGGTGGTCGCGGTCGACGATTGTCAGGGGAAGCCTTTCGGTGCGCCCTTTATATGTTACGTTGAAGTGTCCGGTTCCGACTACCGGGATGCAGTTTCCCTGGTAGTCTTTTACGATGAGTCTCTGGCTGTCTAGGTTCCTCCTTTGGAGGGTAGGCACCAAGCGCTTTATTTCATGCCATGCTATCATGCAGAGGTAGGACCCGGAGTCCACCTCCATTTTGCATGGCTGGCCCTCGATGCCTACCTCCACGTGGACCTTCCGGGCGTCATTGGTTGTGGCGTGGCCGATGGTGACTGTCTGATGGGTCTCCTCTCTTCGCCGGTTATTGCCGCCTCATAGGGATCGTCCGTTCCGGTCCCATCTGTTGTCCGAGGGGCGATCTCTGGTCCGGGGTGGTGTGCTCTCTCTCCTCCGTTCGCTCTGGTCCCAACGGGGAGGGCTGCAGTTCTTTTTAAGGCGGCAAACGTGGGTGATGTGACCCTTCTTGTCACAATGCCGGCAGATCGACTCGAAAAACCAGCATTCAGACCTGGAGTGGTCGCCTCCGCAACCAGCACAGTTGGTCCTCGACTTACGACCCCACCGGTTCCGTGGGTCGCGGCCTGTCTGGAGGCGATGAATTTCCTCCTCGTCATCGGAAGTGCCCGATGCCGAGTGGAAATCGCCCTGGTGGGTGGTCGTCTTGGGTTGGGCCTCGGCCGACCTTGCAGGGTTGTTGTTCCAGCTGCGATTCCCAGCGTGCAGTCGGCACATGTGGTCGGCGGATGTTCGGGTTGCTTCGGCGGCTGCGGCTGCGGTGAGGGTGTCTGCTAGGCTCATGTTGCCCTTGGCCATCAGCCGGCTCTGGAGGACAGGGTCCCACAAGCCGAGCACGATTCTGTCTCACAGGGCGTCGTTCAGGTTGTCGAATTCACACAGCCCCCCTAGGCACCGTAGTTCGGCGACGAAGTCGCTGAAACTCTCACCCGACCATTGGTCCCGACGGTAGAACCCGTTGCGTCAGATCAGGATGGGTACCTCTGGAGCGTAGTGCCGCCGAAGTATTGGCTTGAGGACGTCCCAGTCCATCGCGGTCGCATCGGCGGGTTTGGCAAGTGCCTTGGCCATCTTGAATACCTCGGTCCCGCAGTGGGTCAGGAAGATGGTGCACTTCATGGGGCCAGTGGCGTCCTTCAGGTCGCTGCACTCGAGGAACATGTGCAATCGGTCGGAGTACGATTCCCAGTCCTCGGTGGCGGGGTTGAAGGGTGCGGGGGGTGCGATTTTCGCCATCGTGGAGATTCGTCTGGCTTCCGTCGGACACGTGGTTCGGTTCAGGGTCTGAATCCCATCCTCGTCGCCAGTGTCGTGTCCTCGAAAATGATGCCAGGAGTCGGTGACTTCAAATCATGCTCTTTTATTAGTGTAGGAACCGAACTGGCGCTATGCAAAAGGTTCACGGCTTTTATTCCTTTAGCCACGGCGGCCACGGCCAATGGCACCACTTTGAATCTCCCACGATTCGAATAGACCAATTGCGGGAGATTCTTAGCGAGCCAATCGGCGCGGCTCACCTGACCAATCAGAGTGCCCTGTGCTTTGGCCAATCAAAGCGTGGGGATCTCAAGAATGCTAATGAGGGAACAGAACAGGATTATTGCAAGCCACATATCTGGAGAAGGCTATAATAAAATTTCTGCTACACTGAAGAGTCCTAAGAGCACAGTTGTCTCCATAATTCTCAAATGGAAGAAGTTTGGCAGGACTCTTCCAAGAATCCATCCTGTCAAACTGAGAAATTGGTGTGGGGAGAAGGGCCTTAGTAAGAGAGGAGACCAAGAACCCAATGGTCACTCTGACAGAGTTTCAGAGATCCTGTGTGGAGATAGGGCAGAGTTCTAGAAGGACAGTCATCACTGCAGCCATCCACCAATCTGGATTTTATGGCAGAGTGGATAGATAGAAGCCTCCTCAGTGCAAAACATGGAGTTTCACACACACACACACACACACACACACGTACCTGATGGACTCTCAGACTGTGAGGGACAAGGTTCTCTGGTCTAATGAAACCAAGATTGAACTGTCTGACCTCAATTCTAAATATTATGTCTGGAGGAAACCAGGACCACTCATCACTTACCCAATATCATCTTAACAGTGAAGCACTATGGTGGCGACATCATGCTGTGGGGGTGTTTTTCAGCAGCAGGGAGACTAGTCAGAATTTGAGGGAAAGCTGAATGGAGCAAAGTGCAGGGATGTTCTCAATGAAAACCTGTTCCATAGCACTTAGAACCTTAGATTAGGCTGAAGGTTCACTTCCCAACATGACAACAATCCTAAACACACAGCCAAGACAAGACAGGAATGGCTTAGGGACAACTTTGTGAATGTCCTAGAGTGGCCCAATCAGAGTCCTGATTTGAATCCTACTGAATATCTCTGCAGGGACCTGAAAATGGGTGTCCACTGATGGTCGCCATCCAACCTGATTGAGCTTGAGAGGATTTTCAAGGAAAAAGGGCAAAAAATCCTCCAATCCAGGTGTGCAAAGCTTGTCATATCATATTTCTCCATTACATTCAAATCTGCCAAAATTTTGGAAGCCTTTGAGGCATCAGGACCAACAGTGAAATTAACAAGTGTTTCAATTGTATCTATTGTTTAACTCTCTGCCTCTCTTTCTCTCCGTATGTGTGTTTGTATAATGTGTATAATAACTTGCATTCTTTATTCTGTAAAGGTCTGGAGTAAAAGTGCCAAATCCACCAAAAATTGGTTTCCCAGCTATTTATAAATAGGGATTACATATAATGTCAATTTCTCATTAAAGTTGGAGTCAAAATTTAATTTTATTCCTTACAGTATCTAAAAGTGTGTGGCCATATTTAATGCTAGATAAATAATCAAATTCCTTCTATAGTTAAGTATAGGAATTTGCCAGGGCTCTAAGGGAAATTTGCTACTAAATTGAGTAAGGATCTTTGAATGAGAAAATTCACAATCTTGGAAATTCTCTTGACGATTCAGGGTTTATTCCATTTTGCTTATTCTGTGCTTGTTGGTTGACATATAAAAATAGTTATTGACAGTGGAACTACTCCTAAAAGAGGAGGCATGTATATTTGTTATCCTGCACTCCGTTTCAAATATTTGAATGTCGTCTATGAGTTTCTCCTATCTTGTTGCTATGTCACAGTTATGTAAATACATCAATAGCAAAGATGCAAAGGAATGAGATGATTCAAACTACCTTGTTTAAAAAAGTATTTGTCAGACATCAGATGATACCACCAGAATGAAGTATTTCTACCAAAGTGTCTGAAATCTTGTGATTGATTGTTCATAATAATAATAATACCGTTTTCCCAAAAATACAACCTACCCTCAAAGTAAGCCTTAGCTTGATTTTTTTACACCCAATATAAGTCCTACCCCCAAAATAAGCCCTAATTTTGAGTGCATCCACTCCAGAGTGCACGGGTAAAAATTAAGCTAGGGTAGGGATAAGTGGGGTGGAGCTGCCCTACTATTTACCTTTGGACAGTTGTAGCCAGGCCTTGCACACCCCGACACCTGCCTTGCTAGCCCATTTCTTCTGCAACTGGCAAGGCTGGCAAGGCTTTCCTGAAGACCTCTGTAGCTGATCAATCCAAAGCTCTGTTATTGGCTGCAGAGGCCTTCAGGAAAGCCTTGCTGGCTACAGAAGAAGTTCCTGAAGGCCTCTGACAGCAAAAAGGAGACTGGGAGTGATGTGCGCAAGTGAGGTTAGTCAGTGGATGACATCGTCCCAAAATAAGATTTGATGCCTTTTTTGATGGCAAAACTATATAAGACAGGGTCTAATTTGGGGGGAAACATGATAGTGGAAAACCCATTTTGAAGTGTTTCTTTCTAAGTCCTTTTATAATTGGCTCAGTATTCATATAGAAATAATCTTGGCAAATAGATCAATATGTTGAGAATCCAAAAAACTGCTTCATATTGTATTTAGAAATCTATTAACACAAGCAGCAGATACATGTATATGTCTTTTCAGTTAACCAAGGCACCCCTGCTTTAAGATTTCCATTTCAACAAGCTGTGTGTCATTTGTAAAATCAAGCCAGTCTCCTTGTAGCATATGTGTCATTATCAACAATAGCTGGATAATGAAAAGCTAGATCAGATTCTGAAATACTTATTCTAAAAAAAATGCTAAACTGTATTAGATAGAAGCAAAAGGAATATAACTAGAGTACTCTGAAGTAGCCTGGCTTTTCAGCATTGAGGAAAAGCAAAATGGAAACTTGCCTACATTGTAAGATTAAGTGAGCGTGACATGAAAATTGTGGAGGCAGAAAAAAATGAAAGCACTGGAGAAGTGTTAAATATTGTGTTAGAAGGAGTATCTATATTGTATCTGACTAGCTGCCCTATTTAAATTAACCCACTTGGCATGATGCTTTCTACTGCAGTTGGAAGTATTTAAATTCTGTTTTTCCTGTTATATATTTGGTTTTCTCTTCTGCCTTTGGTAAAATATAATTAGAGGAATGGGCCTTTTTACAGATGAAGACTGAAGGCTAAGTAGGTAAAATGACCATAGGTTCATCCTCAGCATATCTTCATGAGATTCTTACCAATTCATTGAGGATTCCCAATCACATTGAAAAAGGTAGTATCATTCAAGGTAACTTCTTACCTTGGTGGCTCAGTGGTTAGGATGAATTATTGCAGGCTAACTTACTGCTCATTGCCAGAAGTTCAATTCTGACTGACTCAAAGTTGACTCAGCTTCCATCCTTCCTAGGTTGGTAAAATGAGGACCCAGATTGTTGGGGGCAATATGCTGATTTTGTAAAACTGTTTAGAGAGGTCTGTAAAAGCACCATGAAGCAGTATTTAACTCTAAGTGTGATTGCTATTACTTCTTTCAAGATGGTAACAAGTAGCCTAGACATCTAAAGCTAGCAACAAGTATTCAAGTCCCTCATGGCCTCCAAGGTTCAAGGTTCATATATTGTTTGAACCTTTGACCCTTGAACATTTCTCTTGTTATTTGCTGTTGATTTTGTACATCTTCATTAAAACTTCTGGACTGGATTAAACCACAAATCTCTGTCTCTCTCTATAAGTTTCCTGGTCTCCAGTTTTGCTGTAGAGGTAACAGTTGATTCATTGGCTCTTTCAGATGATGTACAGTTAGAAAACAAATTTCTCAGAAAGCTGAACTCTCTAGTGCATGTTTTCAGTGAAAAGAACATCTTTTTATTACGAAATAAATTCTAGCTATGTATGATGGAGCAAAGCTTGATTTAATGGAGCTTGGTTTACTTACAATTCAGATTCTACATCCATTTAAGGGATGAATATTTCTCGCACTGAAGTTTTTTTTTCGGTTATATCCAGGATTTTATATTTACATGGATATCGATTCCTAATCACAATGACACCAAACTGAACAAAAAAATATTTTGCAATATTTCCAGCCTTTTTGATGGGTGATACATGTTTTATCACTTGTCCCCTTGGCAGATGACTAGGTCCATGAAATTGAAATTTAATTGCAAAAGACACGATTTACATCAATTACATAATCATGCAATCAACCTCAATGGATGCAAATGACACATATTTGGATTTAATGTACACTCTTCTCTCCTCAAATGGCCTGTTAAATTAAGGTTTTATTGTGTTATATGTGATGCAGAAAGAATGTGATGGATACCTTTTTCTGTCATACTTCTGTCAGCACTTAAAAGATAAAAAGCTTATTGAAAGAAGCCAAGTATCTAGGTAGCTCTATTCATAAGGAAATAGCCTTCATCCAAGAGCCAAAATGGGGCAAAGCCATAAATTATTGCATCACCCAGAAATTTCAACCAAACTTAGCTCAGACAACCTATAGAGCCAGCTACGACCCCTACATAACCTTTAAAAGAGCCAATAGAATACATGTTCTTGCACAGGAAAAGGAAGCTCAAGTGCAAAGCCCAAGAGAAGGGATAACGTCCCCCCCACTCAACTCCATGTGGTCAACTGCCCAGAATCACACGTGCTTGGTTAGTCTGCTTTATCAATAAATGGACACTCTTTCCAATCAGTCTCCAGCCTCTATTTTGTCTCCAGTGCCTTTCTCCTGGCTTGGAACTGAACCAGATGGACAATTCTTCCCACAGTATCTTTAAATAGAAAAATAGTGGAGCCCTTGGCACTCATTTCAGAGATACAAAAAGACCTTTAAAATCATTTTCCTTATTTAAAAAAAAACCAATTCTTTTTACACTTACTGATGTTATATCATCAATTATTTTTTCTTTCATTTTCCTTGTTCACTTTTTAATTAAAAAAGAGCATTGTCTCACGATGGGTAGGTGGGGAAACAAGCATGAGAAACAAGCTTACTTAATATCTAGGTGCAAAGCACCTTTTTTTGAGCCAAATTGTTAGTGAAGTATGATCCTCCCTCCCTACTTCCAAAATATAGGTTTTCTCTCAAGGATAATTAGAAAATATTCACTATTTCATCCTAAATTAGCTTATAATTTCCTTGCAACTTTACTTGGGAAATGTAACATAGAGATGAAGCATTGCTAAACAAAATCCCTCTCTGTGGGGCTGCTGAAATTTTGATACAGAAACAGCTTTGCCAGGTTGAGGAGCAGATGACAATAAGTTTATCTTCTGGTTGGCTGGTATCTCTCTGCCATATGGAAAACATCTCCTCTGTTATTTTGCTTTCTCCTCAGATGACTCCTTCCTCTGGAACTGAATTTGGTGTTGGTAGGTAACTATTTATGTCCTGAGAGAAACAGTAAACCTGGAAAAGAGAGAGAAAAACACAAGGTGATTGCTCAAACCAACTCTTTCCTATTGTAATGGTTCTTCTGTATTAAAATGCAACCATTAACAAAAAAAAATATAGCTTATTGTGAAGAACAAAGAAGTATACACAGTTCATAAAGATTTATCTGGCTCATACAAGGACCAGATACAAAACGTTATCTGGCTCACTCAAGAACCAGATAGCATCAGATATAATTCACATAAGGTCCTTTTTGCATGTTGTATAAACAGACCAATTTTGCTTCCATATAGCTATAAGCATGGGCACCTAAATTGGAGCTCCATTTTTTTTCTTAATCTGAAACTTAATTTGATTTAAAAAAAAAAAAAACATGTTTTATTGGCACAAAGAACATCTTGCAGATGCTTGCTCCTGTTTAGTTCACACTAATTCTAAGCTATTTTGGAATAATTTAAGGTAAAATACAGTCTAGTTGAAAACTAATCTATAGAGGATTATTACTTAGGGGATTGACTCTGCATAATCTTGGGGTCCTTTGCATAAATTATGATTCCCAAGAATGTAATGAGATGTCATGGAAGCCTCTCATAAGAATAAATTCTTAATAAGAAGAATTATGAGAATGCTAGGCAATAAGACTTCTATTGAGAATTTGTTTTAAAGTCTTATGGGTGGACTAAAATGTTGATAAATAAATTGGCTTGTTTCAGTTTACTAGTTGCTCTTATTACTTGGATGGAAAATCATCAGAAATCACAGGGTTGTAGGCTGGAAGGTTAAGGAAAAATAAAAAGCAGAAGTAATGGAAAACATCCTTCATATCAGAGGTGGTATTCAGCAGGTTCTGACCAGTTCTGGAGAACCGGTAATGGAAATTTTGAGTAGTTCAGAGAACCAGCAAATACCACCTCTGATTAGAGATTTTACAGTATCCTTCCCCTGCCATGCCCAGCAACCCACGCCCACAGAACCGGTTGTAAAAAAAATTTGAATCCTATCACTGCTTCATATGATAGCAAAGAAAATGACATGGACTCATCTCCAGAATTTGACTTGATAAAGTTTTAACTTTCTTGTGAAAGTGCTAAGCACTTTACCAAAAACTGGATTACAAATTTTCTTGCTCCTGCCATTTAAACTGTTTCATCAACAAATGAGTTTTATAAGATATAAATTTAAATTTACCCATATAGATAACCATCCATTTTTAACCCATCCCTATATTTTCAATTAACCTATTTAATTGGGTTGATGGCACCCTGAAAAATGTTAATACTAAATTTCAGATTGCTTCCAATTTTAGACACATGCTTCTTTAAAAGGTTGTAAGTACCCATCAAGAAACAGCCATAGACATTGCAGAAAAGCAAATGAATCTATAACTTTAACTTGGGAAGGCAACAGACTGTAACTATCGGAATGACTGCCGAATAAAAGATGCAGAATTGTTCTGTTTTTATGAGGTAAATTAAAGTTTCTATTCCATGTTCCATGTGCTAGTTACAAGCCACAAAAAGCCTTAAAGACAGTGACCCATTTCTGCTGAGTATTTATAATTGTTTCTGTTTTATAAACAAGGATAACATAGAACAAATGATAGGTAAGAACATGCACAAAGGATTGTGGTGGATAAGAAGGTATCCCAAGAAAAAAAGGGAAAATCATGGAAACTGTTAATTCTCGGTTTTGCTTTTATTTCCAATAGAGTTGGCATGAGGGCAATCATAATGTGAGAGAGATCTGACACAGAGGATGAATAACCATAAAAACAGCAGTAAAAAAAGTGTTGTGTCCCCATAAAATTGTACAAATCTCCCTTCTTGGGTGTTGCTGGATTTTAACTATATTCCATTCTATGAACTTAACAGAACTGCATGCTGAGAAACTTTTAAATATGAATGTGAGGCAAGACGTATGATTATGCCTTTAAAAAATTAACAAGTCTTAGGTATTTAATGATCACATTCTTTCTATTAAATATGATATATTTTGCTATTTCTAGCCTCTGCTTAATCACAGTGATGGAATTACAATTTTGTTTTCACTAACCGTGATTTACTTAGTGCAGCTTGATTTATAGCATCAAGGATTTGTTTTGTTAATGGAACATTTTAATTTGCCATGCGTGACAGAAAGCACTTAAAATTACTTTGAATGTGTGTATTATATTACTGTTGACTTCCAGCCACAGCGTGAAAGCAAAATGAAATTACTTATGTAAGCATTTTTTTCAAGCTATCTTTATATGAAGAGATGGATTTCATACCTCATGCAGATATGAGTTCTGCATTTCTACTGCTTCCCTTGTTGTTTTGTACTGTGGCAGTGCTCCAAGACCCCTGCTGAAATGATTTGAATATGCAAAATGTCTGTGGATGCTTGTGGCTTCCCTAATTTGGAGAGAAATGTCACCCATAATTTACATAAGGATGTTCTGAGCACCTGCTTAACTGTAAAGCCAGGGGCTTTTTGGGCACAGGAATTATAATCATTCCATAGCTTTCAATGCCATGAATGATATTCCAAAGCTTGTATGTGTGCATGTGTGTGCACATGTGTATACTTGTGTATATATTTATCCATGCAAAGCTCTGAAAAGCTGGTTTATTATGATCATGCTTTGCAAAAGCAATATAGATTCCACCTCCAATAGTTGAACAGCTTCTCGGCAGTCACTCTTGATGTGCAAGAACATCTGCTGGCTGAGGCTTTGAGGTCATTCAAGGTGCATCATCAAGGAGAATTATGTCATTTCTCATCATGGAGAATTGCTTTGCCTTCATGCTGCAAAGCATCTTCCTAAAAGCAATGCCAAGCCACATTGTAAAGGCCTTAAATATACTACATATGGTTGCACATATGAATAGCTCTACAGTATCCCTCTTCAGATTTTAAACTAATCTAATCTAAGATAAAATAAGATAATCATTGAATATGAAAGTAGGTTCCAAACAAGCATCTCTGGAGAAAACAATTCCACACACAGTATTATTAAGTTTCTAATTTTTAGTGTTTACACTACATACAAATGGCAGCAGACAAGAAGGAAAAGATTTAGGAGAAGAGTGCCAAAGGTTGCAACCCTGAGAAGTGTTTTATCATGAAGAACGCTAAAGTACAGCTCACTCTGGAGCCTACATTAAGAAATCCTAAGAAAGCACAGAACTTGCAATGAAGTGTGATCCCCTGGAATGGTTCATCTGGTCCTCCAGTTCCTCAGCTTCTGTATCCAAGCTACGGATGGTAATTCATGAAATTACTATCAAGCAGGACAGAAGATGAAATTCAGTTCCATCTTGTATTGCTTTAGAAGTGGATTTTTCTCATACTGATATTAACTTTCACAAATTAAAGCCACTTTGGATGAATATTTCTCTAATAAATCCATGGGGGCAGATATTAATGTGCCTAGGGATTGTGCTAGATCAAGTGTGTCAAACTTGTGGCCCATGGGCCGGATGCATCACATGATGGCCATGCCCCCCCGCCCCCCGGTTTAACAACAGAGGAAAAAGTCACAATACATCACATGATGACAACATGATATTACGAGTTTGACACCCGTGTACTAAATCATTTGAATATGGAAACCTAGAACAGAGGTGACCTGATATCAAGTTGTGACATAATACACTCATAAAGGATTAAGTGGTAATTATTTGCAACAGGAAGGCTTGCAATTACATAGAATGCTTACCGTGGTTTGATTATATGATCAAGTTCAAGAAAAAATCACTTAATGTCAGGTTTTTTTAGCATAATAATCAGCCATGATGCCACATTTCACTGCCATCTCACTCTTGGGAAATGATCTGGGGATTCGTATTGTCATCTCAATAAATAAATGTATAGGCTTAACATCATTGATTCTTCTTACCAGGAGGCAGCTGAGGTGTCAGCTTGCCATTAGTATCCATGCATTGCAGTGCATTTTTGCTTATTCAGCATATCCATATGAAGCTGTTACTGATGGCACCCAACAGTTTGTGGATCACTTGCATCATTTTTTTTCCAGTCGTATGGAATAAATATATGCACAATTCAATAAAAATATCATTGTCATCGCTATTTTTTTTTCAAATCTACATTCTACGCATTGAAAGAAGGAATTAGAAAATACAGTGGACCCTTAGGTCGTGAATACTTCTGTTTGTGACCAAATCAGGTGACAACCAGAATTTTCAGAACAGTTTTGCTTCTGGTCATGAACAGATCTTCTGGTGGTTAGCAAGCAAACCCAAAAATCACCACAGTGATTTCCTCTTTGGCATCATTTTTTTTGGGAGGGGGTCTGCGCATGTGTGGACAGTTATGTTTCCGGTCTCAACCTGAGGTTTCACTGTACTTTAGATTTTAATGGCATATCATTGGCACCCGTATACTGTCAGTCTATAAAGGAGACATTTACCAAGTTTCTTCTTTCTTGAGACATTTGTATAAAACCTCCTGGTCTCTCTCCTAATGAGAAGTGGGAAGATTCAACTGCTGCAGAACATTATCAGAAATACTCCGGCTAATTAAATATTTTGCTGATGCCATAAATAAAGTAACACAGCACAGTTTTAAATGGGGGAGTTGGAGTATGTTGTTAACCATCTGGTTGGTGATAAATTTCAACTAACATATAAGAATGATTACCATGTTATCCTTGAAAAAATTAACACTAGAGATTACATATTTGACCTGTTTTATTTGTGCCATGGTCTAAACCAGGGGTGTCAAACTCATAGCACCATGGCGGCGTCATGTGATATATCGGGAATTTTTTTCCCTTTTGCCAAACCGGGTGTGGGTGTGGCCAGCGTGTGACGCATCCGGCCTGCAGGCCAGGAGTTTGACAACCCTGGTCAAAATCAAATTGCTACCATTGCTTCCAAATTGCAACCAAAGGCTAGCCATCATTAAACTGTATATGTACAACAACATCATAAGCAAAATCAGAGTTAGAATAACATTCCCAGGTCAGACCATTTGCAAAATAAATACAACGGTGTGCTTAGTACTAACAGAGAGCAAAATCACCTTTGTTTTAATAGTTTCAGAAACATACACTACAGGATTTCTTGAGAAATTATAAAAATAGTTTCTTATTCCCTGCCCCCAGCAAAGTTTTGGCAAAGTTGGGAATTGGAAAATTTCAGTTTAAAACAGCTGATGTCCCAACATTACTGATAGAATTCGATAGTTTTAATCCTGCACTTCAGATCTACTGAATTTGAATTGCATAACTATTCCATTAAAGAGTTAAATAATTATTGGGAAGTAGCAATGCTTAACAATGTTCACACTAACTTATTGTAACAAAGATGCTTTCCCCTTTTTCTAGAACATAGTAAACTCCTCCTATGATTTCTATAGGGATATTGTGTAATGAAATAGTCTTACCCATGATGGCAAAATTATATTTGAGGCTTTAACTGCCTCCCTATTGGCAAGATATAACATACTACCTAGTTTTGACTGAGATTAGCTTTTAATAGCTTTAAATGCTAAAAGGCTAAGGCTAATTATCTGTATCATGCCAAATTATTGCATAATCTCTGTGTAAAAAACAGCTAGCAGCAATTACAGTACTAGCTGACTGCAATACAGATTAACAGTATTACCAGTGCTTTTCAGATAGCTTACAAATGTAATATTTCATTCATAATCTGTGGAATGAAATTGGAAATTATGAAGACTAAGATTTGTGAATTAGATAAAAAATGATATGCCATTTTCTTCTCATTTGCATCTAGAGACATCTATGGGAAGAGCAAAGAGAGGAATGATGTCACATGACTCATACTATATAATGTCCATCATTTATGCATTGATTTCATTATATACATAATGCTACGCAGAATAGCTTTTAATTATTTCTATGGAGTGAAGGAATTTTCATAGTTTTCCTCCATCTCTTATGATTTCGTTACCTTCTTAGCTTTGGCCATAATGTCAGGCACAAAAATACAGGTCCACATGTGAAGGTTCAGTTTAACTTATTTATTGCTAAAAGCCTATGCACCGAAATCTTCTCAGGAAACAGGTACAGTTAGATATGGATCAATGGCAATCGGGTGTATTGGACTTAGTTCATTAGTGACTATGTAGTGATTCTTGGTTGATTCCCCCTTTTCACCCTGCCCCCAGGTTCTGCCATCCCTTCTCTTACAATTAAAAGATGTGTAAAAGAGCCTATCTTGCTTAACTGCACTCAGTACAACACTGATTAATAGTATATAATATATATAAAAGTACTATAGTAAATAGTATGTGTTAGGAATGTGAGTCACCTATTATTTAGTTTAGAAATATATAAACCAGGATAAACATTTTAAAACTGTATCTTCAACAAAATGCAAAACTGTAATTAGGTGTGGTTTTTCAAATGGCCATAAGATGGAGCCAGAAACCTGGATTGTTTTAGTCTGAATCTCAGAAGATAGTGTAAGTGTATCTCTGTTTCCTTCTGTTGGAAAGTATTGCCGTTGCTTCATTTCTTCTAATTGACTGATATTACTGGATTTCATGTAAGTCTGATACTGAACTGTTTTTGACACTGGACTCTGATATTTGGATTATTCCTGGATTGAAAACTGACTGATTTACTTGTGAATGACTTTGGACTGCTTATTTTGAATTTTGCTTAAACCCTTCTGGAAGTAAAAACCTACATTTACTTTACAGTGTATCTGTGTTCTGTATGTGTATTATTCAAACACTCCTCTCAAATACGTCTCCCTGTATGTGCTCATTCTCCTAATGAGGAATTACCTCAACAGTATGTAGTAAATACTTTGTCCTGTATGTGTCAGTAAAATAAAGAACTCTTTTATTTTTGAATGAATATGATCCTATATTAATACAACAAAGTGCACCACAGAACATCAGACCAATATAATGTATTGACTCAATGAATCAACCTTTTTTCCAAGATTAACAAAACACACATTTGTGTCTCAGGATGCAGACTGATCTTACATTCAATTGTGTTGATATTGTCCTAGGTTTAAAAACACAAGGTTGAACATATTCAAATGTCAACCCTTAGAAAATTGGTACTTGTTAGAATACATGAAAAGCCATATCAAATAAAAGAACACATGAAGTGGATTGAATTTGTGGATTGTGTTGAAATGGATGATTCATTTAGGGGGGGAAATTAGACTAAATAACCTGCTTGAGACAAGTATTTAATCAAATATTTGAACTGAATCAAAGCATCTGATTAAATCATGTCTTTTGGAATTGTTTCAGAGATTCAAGGATTCAGTTGGGCGGTTTAATAGACTTCCTGGAGATTACAGAATTTCCAATGTTGCAATTTATGTGATGACCCAGGGTGGGATACAAAACAAACACAGTCACAGAAAACAGATGAAGCCCCTTTTATTCCTTCACTTTGCTTCCAAGCCCCGGATATCTTTGACGAAAGACAAAAAAACTCCCACACAGTTATACGAAGAAGGAAAAAAAGCAACACAAACCAGGCAAGATAAGGGCTGGAGGATGTCCACAGATAACACACACAGAGAAGGATGCCAAACTCAGACAGTAACTATAAACTAGAGATATGTATATGATTTGTTTGCAGAGTTTGCCAGTACGCAGGTCCAAACTCTTATTCAGTTGTCACACCTGCAGCCCATGAAGAGGATCAAGGCCCTCTCCTCCCAAGGAGATCACTTCTTTCCCTTATCCCATGAAGAGGATCAAGGCCCTTATCCTCCTCCCTGCATGCCCTAGGATAGATAGGGGATGGGCCTGGGTCCTTCTCTGACTGCTTCTGCCCTTCCCCAGCCTCCTCCACAACCTCTAGAGACACACTTCCACTACCTGTTGACTGTTTCTCCTTTCCCTCAGAGTCAGTCTCCAACAGGGGCATGGCAATTTATTTTTAAAAAATATATGAAGGCAATAGTGCAATCGGCTCCCTAATACTGTGGGAATTAATGTTACTTATTTAATATTGCAAGGACAAAAGCAAACACCTTAGTATCAGATTTAGCCATTATCTGCCATTATTTAGCCAACAAAGAACCAACAGAAATTATCTTTCCCAACCAAAGGAGAGCTGCAGTGTTTTATATAAGGTGGCTAAACTGAAGACTGATTGCAATATTGTAAAATCTGAATTTGATGCAGAGCAGTGGTGAAAATCTTTGATAGTGGCTTCTTAGTTTTCCAATTATGAATCAATAACATTGGGTAGCTATCCTGTGACAACCCAATTTATTAATTCTATGGACTCTGCCTATCAGATTGCTTTGCAGAATGAAGCTCAATTGCTTACATATCTCACTCTCCTGGCAGAATTTGTGTAGGCAGCTTCTCAGGGGAAAGAAATGGGAGAGATGAGTGGGGAAAGGAGAACAAGATTTACAACTTCCATGAGTTAATTTCAGACTCTGTGAATGTTTTATATTATATTTATTATAAAGACTATTTTTTCTATTCTAATGCAAATTATACACAGTACTGACTATTCACCTCTTCCTTAAAAGAAAAAAATGTCCCTTTCCATTAAAAAATCAAATGCCACTCCCAGAAGAGGCTAACCTTGTCAGTCATCCTCAAAACAAATGTTAGGATTATGAACATTCACTAAGACTCAATTGGCCTGTTAATCACAAATTATACTTATTCATCGCCAAAGGCCCAAATGATTCTGCAAGTGATACTGGTGTGACCCCAAATCTATCAAGAATGAGTTACTGGTTTGGAGGAGAAAGGTGAAGAACCTGGAAAGCCAGATGGTGTTCCATCAATACTTTTTATTGAAGAGAAGAGAAAGGAGAGGACTGGAGGGGAGAGGATGGGAAGGAAAGGGAAGTTTTTAAAATGAACTCCTGATTGTAACACGGTTGTACATTTTCCATTTAGTTTTAAAAGTTCAAGAAAGAAGAATTACAGAACGAAAGTAGGTATTTGGACAACTAGAAGGGAGGTTTTCAAACTAGAATGCATTGGGGTGGGAGTTATAAGTGATAGGTGAGTAGAAAACTATCAATAAATTGATTAATTGGTTAAAACAACAGAACAATGTAGAATAATGAAAATTATTCAAATTCAGGCATAAACAAAAGTAAATACTGAATACTGAGAATCTAATCCATTATTTTAAATGTCTATGAACTAATACACAAAGGCTACAAGAAACAAGCAAGTTGTTTATAAAGCACTGAGGCAAGTAAAATGTAATAGGGATTACAGAAAGATTGTGGGATTAATCCCACTTTTTAAACATTCTCCTTGAAGGTTGCATCTTGTTCATAAAGCCTTTCATACACAATTTCTTTGTCTTTCAAAAAATTATAACTTGCAGAGTTATTGGCAGTTGGGTAGCCCATACTTTGTAATATAAGTGAATAATAAACAACACTCCCAACTTCACAATTCTGTGATTTTTTTTAAAATACAACTCTCTTTCTGACACCCTTACTATAATCTAACAAACTGAAATTTTATCCACAAAACACTAGAAATTCTTCCATTTTCATTAAGGTAATACTTCCACCATTTTAAAACAAGGATGCTTAGTGCTAAAGGCATATTGGTAACATATGAGCAAAGGAAATCTAAATCATACATGGTGAACCATGTAGAAATGCCAAGTAAAGTTGTAAATTTTCTTGCTAGATAAAGTCGTTTTCATCTGCCCTTAGTTTGATGCCCTAGAGTTCTAAGTAGATGCCAAGGAGCATCTTATATTGTTATTTGAATTATTTTAACTTGTAGACTCTAGGAAACTAGACAGGGTTCTCTGTTTAAACTCTGTCACATGTGGGCCTGATCCATGCTCTTGGTTCATTGGAATATTTGGGCAGATGACGTAATAGATAGATTCTCACCATCCCCTTTCTTCATACCATATTAAAATGTGTAGAAGAGTGCATCAAAAAGAGCTACCGTATATACTCGAGTATAAGTTGACCCGAATATAAGCCGAGGCACCTAATTTAACCACAAAAAACTGGGAAAACTTATTGACTCGAGTATAAGCCGAGGGTGGGAAATGCAGCAGCTACTGGTAAATTTCAAAAATAAAAATAGATACCAATAAAAACTTTCACTAGGACAGTTGAGAATAAGTTTGATGTTCACAATTTCCTCTTTGAAAGAGACCAGTAAATAGGGAACAAGAAGATGAAGAAAAAGAAGTGTGTTTTTTCACACTTTTCACACTGCAGTGAACAAAAATGGCATCATAGGAACAGGCTTATTCTCAGTCCAAAGGTTTGTTTCTGATTTCTTCCCTGATTTAAGGGAAATTTGGGAAACGATCTCACTATCATGAAAGGTTTAATTGATTCACTAACCCAAAAGATGATGATGATGACAGTGGGAGGCAGGAGTCACTCTCTCCCTTGCAAGAAAAAAGCAAGAGCTGTTCTTATGATCTCTCCCTCTCTCTCTCTCTCCCCGTAATACAGACAAGCCCTTTCCAGCACGCGCGATCTGCCTTCGCCACTTTGCACCTTGCAAATGCAAAATCCTGGGGTTTTTGCATTTGCAAGGTGCAAAGTGGCGGGGGCGGATCCCGCATGCTGGAAAGGGCTTGACTGTATTACGGGGAGAGAGAGAGAGAGGGAGAGATCATAAGAACGGCTCTTGCTTTTTTCTTGCAAGGGAGAGAGTGACTCCTGCCTCCCACTGTCATCAACATCTTCTTCTTTTGGGTTAGTGAATCAATTAATTTGGGAAATGATCTCACTATCAGAAAACAACGCGAGCCGCCATCACCACCTCCTCCTCCCCCTCCTCCCGAGTGGACTGAAAGCAGCTGGAGCTGAGGAAACGAAGCTGAGTGGAGTGACCTCGGCTCGCATTGTTTTCTCAGCCTAGAGCTCAGAAAACAACGCGAGCCGCCGCCACCACCTCCTCCCCCTCCTCCCGAGTGGACTGAAAGCAGCTGGAGCTGAGGAAACGAAGCTGAGTGGAGCCGAAGCAACCTCGGCTCGTGTTGTTTTCTCAGCCTAGAGAAAGGGGAAGGGGGCTCATCTGGACCAAGGGTGAGTCTCCCCCTCAGTTTCCCCTGAAGGATCTTTCGTTGCTTTTGCCTTCTCCCTACATCTTCCCTCTGTTAAAATCCCCCCCCCCGACACACACACACTTATTTTCGGTCGGATAGATTTCGTGTCTGAGCATTCTCACATGGCGGTGGGTCTTCCCCCCCCTAAAAACAGTTAAAAAAAGAAAAAACAATATATCCTCAAGCAAGAACTTTTCTGCTTCCGATTACCCCCATGCTTAAAAGTTGCAAAGGAAACACGGAAGCAGGGAAGCGGTTGCCCAGCTTCGGAGCTCCACACCATTTTTTTTTCAGAGGGGAATCTGACTCGAGTATAAGCCAAGGGGGTTTTTTTCAGCACAAAAAATGTGCTGAAAAACTCGGCTTATACTCGAGTATATACGGTATATAATTCTTGAATCAGATTTGGATTACTTTTCAACTTTTTATATATATTTTCTATTTTTTACAAAAATATTGTGTGAACAGTGTGGAACCAGTGTGTCTTACATTTTAAGACACATAAATTTTTCATATTTAATACACATATTTTGTTGAATTATAATTTTTCATTCTTTGATTATTCATTATTTCAGTAGGTTGTTTTTGTGTCAATCTCCACATTCTAAATGTCCCTGTTTTTATTATGAATAAAATGTTATTAATCATATTTGTAGTTTTTTTACAGATTTATAAGGTCCTAATAATAATTCACATATCTATATTGAATTATAATCTTCCATCATTTACATTTCAACTTCGTTGGATTGTATATTGAATCTTCTGGATTATTCTGAGGCAGACCAATGCTTCCATTCCTCCTGTTAGGCAGTTATTGTTATGAAATGAAAAGGAATCTGTCTTTAAGAGAGCAGCTGTAGGAGAAAGAGCGCCAGAGTCAAAAGAGGAATCAGCCTAGAGACATTACTTTCCTACAAGCGATCTAAGCTCTTGAATTCTGTTAAGCTTTAGCGCCAAAATAATGCTAATCATTAGTTGACTAGATTCCTGTGCGGGACAGGAGCAGTAAATCAGCTTAATTGAAACTTAACATGTGACCCTGATGTCATGCCTGACAGATTGAAGAGATTCTATATATTCTTTTTTCACCAAGACTTCATTCTTTTTTTTTCTTTTCCCCTCTTTTATTATAATTACGATGGTCCTTGACTTACAACCACAGCTGAGCCTAAAATTCCTTTGCTAAGTGAGACAGTTGCTAAGTGAGTTTTGCCCCATTTTACAACCTTTCCTTCCACAGTTGTTAAGTGAATCACATCAGTTGTTAAGTAAGAAACACAATTGTTAAGTGAATCTGGCTTCCCTATTGAATTGTGAGAAGGTCACAAAAGGTGATCACTTCTGGAACACTGCAACCATCATAGAAACATGCCAGCTGCCAATTGACCAAATTTTGATCACGTGACCATGGAGATGCTGCAACAATCATTAAGAGAGAAAAAATCACTTTTTCAGTGCTGTTGTAAGTTTGAATAGTCACTAAATGAATCATTATAAGTCAAGGACTATCTGGTGAGCTTATATTATATTCTTAATGATGGAGCAGTGGTTAGAGTATAATACTGCAGGATACTTCTGCTGACTGCCGGCTGACTGCAATTTGGCAGTTCAAATCCCACAAGACTCAAGATTGACTCAGTCTTCCATCTTTCTGTGGTGGGTAAAATGAGGACTCAGATTGTTGGGGGCAATAGGCTGACTCTGTAAACTGCTTAGAGATGGCTATAAAGCTCTGTGAAGCACTATATAAGTCTAAGTGCTGTTGTTATTATTAATAGTGGTATGTAACTTTTTGGTTAACAAATTTGATATTTTGAGAAAAATATGTCCATGGGAAGCTTTAACCTTGCCATAACTGTAAAGAATATGAGCATATTATAGGATGTATGTGAGATGGAAATTGCACTCTGGCCACATAGCTCATAAAAAAATGTCACCTATATATTTTAAGTCTCAAATGGAAACTTGTCATAATCTAAGTGCATGAATTATATTAATTTGAATGCATTGATGATAAAAGCTAAATATATTGTTTTCTAGTTTACTGCTATTCTTTTATTATTCTTTTATACTATATTACCGTATATACTCGAGTATAAGCCGAGTTTTTCAGCCCATTTTTTGTGCTGAAAAAACTGCCCTCGGCTTATACTCGAGTCAGCCGCTACGGCACCATGCCTGGCCTGCGCTGGCGTGGCTGCAACCGATCGTGCCTCCAGGGCAGCATCGCCGCCGCGGCTGTCTACCCGCTGAGGGACACACAGGCGACCCCAAGCTGCCTCTTCTTCCCCATTAACGGGTGCCCGGGGCCCCCGCGAGCTCCTGTGTTGCGCGCTTCCAGCTTCGCAAAGAAACCGCCAGGCTCAGGCAGCCTCCCCCACCCCCTAGCCTAGCAGTGAAGAGCTGCTCCGGGGGCAGCGAGACAAAGTGCCTGGCTGCGCCGTGGCGGGAGCCCCCGGAGCAGCTCTTCGCTGCTAGGGGAGGGGGTGGGGGATGCTGCCTGAGCCTGGCGACCCCAAGCGGCCTCTCCTTCCCCATTAACGGGCCCCCGGGGCCCCCGCGAGCTCCTGTGTTGCGCGCTTCCAGCTTCGCAAAGAAACCGCCAGGCTCAGGCAGCCTCCCCCACCCCCTAGCCTAGCAGTGAAGAGCTGCTCCGGGGGCAGCGAGACAAAGTGCCTGGCTGCGCCGTGGCGGGAGCCCCCAGAGCAGCTCTTCGCTGCTAGGGGAGGGGGTGGGGGATGCTGCCTGAGCCTGGCGACCCCAAGCGGCCTCTCCTTCCCCATTAACGGGCGCCCGGGGCCCCCGCGAACTCCTGCGTTGCGCGCTTCCAGCTTCACCAACAAACGGAGCTGCAAATCTGGTAATCGCTTGCGGAGCCTCGGCACGAACCCTCTTTCCCCGCACTCCCCCCCCCGCACTCCTCTGGCGGCAGCAGGCGGAGAAAGCCCCACTTCCCCCTGGCTTTGATGGCACGCGTGAGTTGGCTTTCCACTCTTTTTTTTTTAACTCTCCTCTTCCTCCTCCTCCTCTCCTCTCCCCTTGGGAAGAGGAGGAAACTCGAGGGCTCACACTTCCAGGTGTTTCTCCCTGTCTTTCTCCCTGTCAATGATCTTTTCTTCCCTTCCCTTCTCTCAGCCCCATCCTCCTTCACCTTTGTCACCACAATCCTGAACAGAAGAAGTTTGTACTTCTCAAGAAAGGTTGGATGTTCCTTTTGAGGAGGGAACCTAGTGTGACATCTGTATGTTGACCTACTACTGAGCCATGGCATGTGTGCAGATGCAATGGAGGCATGAGGGAGAGCTGTGAAAGAGATGGTGGCTCTCCAAAACAGGATGTACATGCAGCACATACACATGCTTTTTTCTTGCAAGGGAGAGAGTGACTCTGTTTGGACATACAGATGATGATGAGGAATCCAGTTTTGAAGGATTTTAACTCTTGTGTTTTAGCTTGGTTGCTGATTGAGCTAAGGTTTTTGTACTTTTAAAGTTATTGTTGATACCATATTGGTTTTGTTGGCTCTCTTTTCCACTTACAGAGCTAGTTTACTGTTTTTCTTTGAAATAAATATTCAAAAACATTTAACCTACTGATGCCTCAATTCATGTAATTTTATTGGTATCTATTTTTATTTTTGAAATTTACCAGTAGCTGCTGCATTTCCCACCCTCAACTTATACTCGAGTCAATAAGTTTTCCCAGTTTTTTGTGGTAAAATTGGGTGCCTCAACTTATATTCGGGTCGACTTATACTCGAGTATATACGGTATCTGTAATATTATCCATATTATTAACATGTTATTCACTATCTTCACTATTATTAATATATTCTTCACTATCTCTAATGGAAGGAGGAAAAATTCTCAAATTATGAAAGTGAGATGGAGGCAGCCTGTTTTGAAAAAGAGTAATTTTTTTTAAAAAAAATGCCCCTAAATATCTGTTGTTTGATTACATAGCAAATAAGGCCAGTCATCTACTTTGCTTATTTTCCATCCTGAAAAGCACAATGTATACTTCTGTATTTTAAGATTCCTTTAGAGTTTGCCATTCATCAGTGCATATGATCAAAAATTCCTTTCGCAATGGATGCTTCTTATATTACGAGATCAATGTACATAGAAGATAAAATCCTCCTATCTATGTTACTAAATGAAAATTAACATGGAAAGATGCTATAAGGGTAGAATGCTGGAACTAGAACTAGAAATTGATAATAAATTATAAAAAAAAGGCTTTGATGCTTTGATATCTATTTAAGAGATAATGTCAGTGGAATAAAATGTTGTCAAAGGATAATGGCTTCCCACTGCTAGATAAATGTCACAGCAATTCAAAGGCACTTTATTTTCAAAGTCAAAAAGCCACTATCTTCTCGGAAACAGCTCTAATACTACTTTTTAATTTCAATGGGCTGTCTCTGACAGCAAAAACAATGCCCTTTGGGAATACTAGAAAAAATTGATGGTGTAATACCGCAATTCTGGATTTTTAAGAGAAACTGAAGTTGCATGTGGTAGAATCAAACTCTGGACTTTCAAAAAAAGAGAGCAAGTTTCCACAAATCCAGGCCAATTATAAATAAAATTCTACAAGAGAAGGAACTCCAAAAAGAAGGTAAATATAGGTGAGAATCCCCAAAAGAAAAAATAAATAAAAGCACAATTGCAACCATTTCAACAAGGAAAACAAAATGAGGGATAACAGAAAAAAAAATATTATATTTACACAAAAGCTGGGTAGAGATTGAAAATAATAGGATACAAGTCGGAGGTAAAAATGAATAAGGACAAATGGTTGAAATTTGCAGAAAGATTGAGAATGAAGATCTAGCAGCAAAAATGCCAACATACATGTGGTCCCATAATAACATAAATCTGCCCCTTTATATTGTGTCTTAGCATCAGATGCAAACGTGTAAGTCATAGGGTTGTCATCATGTCCTGATGATGCAGCTATCCTCCCACCCAATCTCTACTTCCAAAGCTACGGTAGAAAAGAATCAGGAAATTTAATAAAATGATTTAAGGAAAACAAAAGAAAGACCGAGGGATTTTTATTTTGTTTTATTTAAATCTATTAGCTGTCCAGCTCTAATAGGTCCAGACAGTGTACAAATACTTTGCCATTTGTCAGGCCTCAAACCAAGAATGACATGTAATTCTTCCAAAACTGAGTTCTTTATTATTTCACACCTATTGACAAAATCTTGTCAGACTGAGATCTCTAGCATAGGTTGACATACAACCACAATTGAACCCAAAGTTTATGTTGCTAATTGAGACAGTTGTTAAGTGAATTTTGCCTCATTTTACAATCTTTGTTGCCACAGCAGTTCAGCAAATCACTGCAGTTGTGCGTCACATAGCTGTGAAGTAAATCTGCCTTTCGCATTGCTTGTCAGAAGATCACAAAATGGGATCACATGGTCCTAGGACATCGCAACCATCATAAATATGAACCAGTTGCCAAGCTTCCCAATTTTGATCATGTGACCATGGAGATGGTCCAATGGTCTTAAGTATGAAAAACAGTCAATAAATCACTTTTTTCAGTGCCGTTGTAACTTTGGCGAACTAAACAAACTGCAGTACGTTGAGTCTGCCTGTATTTGCCTCTACATACACTTTGTGAAAGGGATGTGGTGGCTCAATGGCTAGGATGCTGATCTTATTCTATGTGTAACCATAATAATCAAATTGTAAAATTGCACATTATGGTTCATCAGTCCTAATTCAGATATTCTTTGAGTGTCTTTCTCTTGGAGCGTGGTAGTCTGCAGGCTAATGACATCAGAGCATTTAAATTTGATTGAAATTGCAAATTGGGCGAGTTCAGTGAATGAACCAAGGCAGATATTTATTTTACATTTAGAAACCAACCTTCACCCCTGCAGACAGCTATTGAAAAAATATTTATATCATAAATTATCTCTAGTTTCCCAGAGCCCCTTTTTAAAATGCTTTTCAGAAACCATTTGTTCAGATATCCCACTGACACATTCTATTAGAAATAATTTATATTTACCAATGAAACCTGAAGGGCCAATTTGACACCTTGATATTTAATTTGGCAGTAAGCTAAATAAATTGGTAGTTTCATACCTCCTATACTTGTCTGTGGTAATTTATGTGGGGGTGTTTTGCACTTTTTAAAGCAATATGATTTGAATTTAGAAGCAAAAGTAGGAAACAAGTGTACATAGAGAAGTATATAAATCTTAGATACCTTAATGAAAGAACAAGGTGAGGATTCTGAAATTGGATCACAGGATTGTGTATTTAAAGGAAATAATGACAGGGAGAATTTTATCTAAATTGGTAAAATTATATTATTGTCTCAAAATGTGTGATATCTTTTAAGAGACAATAGTTTCATTTGTATGTACCATATCTGATATTACATTAATAGCATACCTTTCTACCCAGGGGACCCACATTCTTCTTATCCTCAAATCCACAATTTCTTTATACTGAAATTTTTAGCCTGGCGTCTCAATCACTAAGCCAACTGTCTCCCTTCCTTGGTGTTAGCATGCATTACAGTATTCTGGAAACATTGTGTTATTGTTTATAAAGCTCAAACAAGGATTGACAGATGTCAGATTTCTAGTTTATTGCTAACCAGATTTATAGATATGGAAGTTGTATCTTAGCTATCCAGATCACAATCCAATAAGCGTAGAACTACACAGAAGAATCTTTAGTCCAAAAATATGGTTTATCAGTTTATTGCTGCTGAAATAAGATATTAAACTGAAATGCCAACATGAACTCAAGAACCTGTTCCAAACCAATTTAACATCCAAGGTTTCTTTATTTTCTGTAAAGATTCAAGTAAAGCATTTATAAGAACTGTTTATTTCTTTAGTATCAAATAAAAAACAAACAAACCATATAACAAATAGACACACAGATAAATGAATTGAAACAACTAGAATTAAGTCATAGGCAATAGCCAGTTTTGGTTTTAAAAGTAACTGGAATTAATTAAACTAAAAGCCATTTGTAAGAAGAGGAATTTTGCCAAATAAAACTACTTTGAAACAGGCAATAAACCAGATAAATTGTTGGTTTATCCGCTATGAATGGAACAAGAGAAAAGAATTATTAGTTCTATTTAGGATGGCAAAGATATGTATGAACAACAGAAGCAACAAACCAATTTATTAAGTACAGTTATGAATTTTCTTACACAAGTCACAGTACCTATAAAGAACAAACAGCCAAGATAATTATAAATGGACTTTTAGGATAAAAATATACTTTAATAAAGAGAGGTAGACAAGATTGTCCCCCACTGACTTATGAATCACTGACAAAGAAGATACAACAGAATAACAGAATTTCAAGGATCAAAATATTATATTAGGAACATTGGGAATTAAATTAGGACATTAAAATTATACACAGATGGATCATTTATCCCAAAGACGACCCAACTGATAGTGGAAGGTAGACTGCAATATAGCTTAATATCAGGCTGCTGAATTTATAAAAGGAAGACCTAATGATGACATGGAATTTATCTGAAGAAGAACAGTATCAACAGCAACAATGATCTTTAACATTACAGGAAGTGTTGCTTTACAACCGTTTGTTTAGTGGTCATTCAAAGATACAAAAGCACTGAAAAAGTGGCTTATCACTGGGACCACGTACAACCTTTATATAGCATCCCCATGGTCACATAAACAAAAATTTGGATGCCTGGCAACTGACACATATTTATGATGTGTGTTCCAAGATCATGTGATTTCATGTTGCGATCTTCTGACAAGCAAGTCAATGGGGGTGCCAGATTTACTTAACAACTGTGTTACTGATTTAACAACTGCACCAATCCATTTAACAACTGTGGCAAGAAAGATTGTAAAACGGGGCAAAACTCATTACTGATGTCTTGCTTAGCAGCAGAAATTCTGGGCTCAATTGTGGTCTTGAGTCAAGGATTATCTGTACTGATAAAAATATTTTTTTTAAAAAAATCCATATTGGATTTATTTAAGAAAACGTAATAAAGATTTTTTTTCAGAACAATGAGTCTCAGATGTGGACAATATGAAGGCAAGCATTTGGAGATGGAACTTTTTGTTTGAAATTATTGAAATATGAATTGAAGGAAATAGACTACATAACTGGCAGAGACAAACAACTAATTTTATGGGGCCTAATAATGCAACGCTGAAAAATTTGACAAGACTCCCAAAATAAGATGGACTGGAAACAATCACGTTTCAAGTTCTCTTGCTGAGCTAGTTGGACAATAGATTGGATTACAACACTTTATGGCAGCATGGTCTCCATGAAAAGAGCAGGACTTCCAGAGTGAATGTACAAGTATTTTTGGTCTTTACAAATTGTAAGAAATATAATTTATGAGGTAATAAGTAATCTCTTACAAGTATGTGACAAAACCTGGGCAAGCACCTGTCCAGATATACTGCCTCATGTCTCACTATTAAATATTTGTTTATGGAATACACAAAGAAATTTGGCAATGGAGGGATTGTATGGGTAAACCTTGACTTTCAACCATTCATTTAGTGACTGTTCAAAGTTACAACAATTAAAGTTTAGTTTAATTATTGACTTTGATATGAACCATTAGGAAATGCTAAGCCCATTGATTAAAATTGGGAAATCCAAAATCCATTTCAGAAATGCATTTGGCAAACCACTTCTGTTCCGTTGCCAAGAATGCACCCATGATATCATCAGGAACATAAGCCCCCCCACCCCCACCCCAAAAAAACCCCTCCTTTTAAATTACAACTAAAATTGAAGCCCATTATTTCTTATCGTTCCAAGGAAGACTTCAACAATCTTAAAACAACTTTCACCATAAGAAAATTTAAAATCTAAACCAATTCTGTAAGCAATAGTTTGTGAGAAGCAAAATGTCTTCAAAGAAAAGCCAAAAAGCCCAATTGCCTCTTTTCAAAAAGAACCTTTTTTTGGAGGGGGGAAGCCTCTTTAAAAAAGCATCTTTGGACTTTCTGGTTTTTCTTTGAAGACGTTTCTCTTCTCATCCAAGAAGCTTCTTCAAACAAAACATCTTCAAAGAAAAAACAGAAAATTTACTTCCCTTTTGAAAAAAGCACTTTGGGACAACCATGACCTGGGTATCTGAGAATCTCCATAGACGTTTCTCTAACCAATGGAACACAATAGTACCTCCAGAATAGATCCAGAATTCTTACCTAGAAAGCAAATTTCAGGTTTTCCAGTTTCGCGTGGCTTCGGGGCAGCAGGAATTCGCGACAGCTCGCGATTCCTGCTGTGCTAGCCGTCGAGGTACCCCGATCCAGATGGGTCAGGGGGATATGGCTGCCCTGTAGGGACAGCTGAAGAGAGAGGGGAGTCGGACAGGGAGGTGGGGGTGTCGCAGACCCCCCCCTTCTCCAGAAAAACCCCTTTTTCCCAAGGCGGTGGAGCGGCGGTCAGCAATGGCTGCCACGAAGAAGCCAGCAACCGGGTAAGATTGCGCTGGAGGAAATGTGAAGAGTGAAAGTTTTGTCTGAGCCGGGTCAAGTAACATCCTTTAAATTGCCTGGAACTGAGCTGTTTGAATTGCTGGAGGATACATTGTATCCCTAAGAAGAGCGAAAGCGGCGGAGAAGCTGTTAAAGGGAACTTTTTTTTTTTTCTTCACTCTCCCACCCCATGGAAACAGCAGAAATGTTTGGATATATTGGACATTGAAAGTGAATTGTTTTGAGAGTTGAAGCTAAGGGATAAAAGGATTCTTGGACATCGAAAAATTTAAGAAATTGGAAAACCCTTGTTGGAGGTATGGATTTCTGATTATTTAAAATTGACATTGCAAATGGGAAGGGAGAGGAAAAAAAAAATTGGAGCAGAAGCTGAAAAAGGAGGAGATTGCCTAGAATCCCAAAGAAAGATATATGGTAATTGGACCTCTTTGATTAAACATTAACCCCAGAAAGAGAAAGAGAAGAAGGAAGAAAAGTATTAATTTTTGGAACTTTTTTTTAAATTGTTTTTGATTAAAAATTCTTGTGGTTGTTTTGGGAAAAGTTTCTCTTTTCATAATGGCATCGTTTGTGGATGAACTAAAGACTGAATATCAAAAATATAAAAAGGAAGATACTTTGGGCGCTTTGTTTCAATTCTTAGAAATGGCGTTATGTTCTGTTGAAAAGTTGATTACGCAGCAGAAGGACTGGGACAAGGAAGAAGAGGAAGAAGAAGCCATCTTTGATGAACAATGGGTCCCTTCCGGAGAGGAGGAGAAAAAGGATAAGAAAAAGAGGATTTTAAGAATTATAAAAACAACCAAAAAAGAGAAAAATGAGCGAAAAGGTGGAGGCAAGGTTAGAAAGCAAAGGAAAAGGAGTAAGAAAAGCGAGGAGAAAAAACAAAGGGGTAAAAGGGGCAAGGAGAAGAATAAGCAAGAGAGAAAGGGGGGGAGGAGAAGCCTTAATGGGGGGAAGCAAGATCTAAAGAAAAAAAGTTTATTTAGAGACAATGGGTGAATTTAATTTAGGATAAAAGAGGGATTCTGGAGGGTACATAAGTTTGTGTTTTTATATGTGTATTTAGAGTATAAAATTCATTATGTAATTTTAGAATCTTTTAAACAGAATCCCAAGGAAAATTGTTATAAGAAGTACTTTTAAGTTAGGGTAATGAGTTATAGACGTTACTCCAATTGGTTTATAGGAGAAGTATAGTAAAAGAAAAAAGATGAATGGATAGTTGGAAATAGAACAGACAAAGAATGTTATTGAAAATGGTAATAAGATATGGAAGGATATATAAAGGTTTTGTTATGGTTTTTTTTTTTGGATTTTGTATATTGATAAAAGGCAATAAAACTTTAATTAATAAGAAATAATTTGGATGAAAAGGAGAAGTAGGGATAAGATATGAAGTTAAATAGATAAAGTATTGATACTATAATTTGGAATTGTTATGCTCTATTGGTTTTTTATTATTATTTTTTCCTAGAAAAGAATTTATAAGCTGTTATGCCTTGATTCTTTGTGCATTGTTTTTATAAAATTGATAAAAATGGTTTTTATATATATATAAAAAAAAGAAAATGATAATAAGATATGGAAGGATATATGGGATGAATATGATGTTTGAATTTGTGTCTGTGTGAAGAGTTTTAACCCGGGATCAGACAACCTTCAGAAAAGATCTTTTAGTTTTGTTTATGTTTTGTGTTTTGTATGTTTGTGTATTGTGTCTTCTGTAAAATTAATAAAATTTGTTTTTTTTAAAAAAAAGAATCAATAAAACCTTGGAGGAATGTTAGATGAGAATAATTGTAAACAAGTCAGAAAGAAATGAATATGATGACTATAAAATGGATAAATATAGAAAAGAAATGAAATTGAATAAGAGTAAAGAGAAATAATGAGAAATTTGCTGAAAGATACTTATGTGTCCATATGGAAATGGGATAAATTAGAATTATGTTGTATAAAAATAATGTTTTATCCGACTTGTAAAAATTTATAATGTTAAGAGGTTTTATGTACTTAATGGTTAATGATGTGTTGTTTGTCTTTAAAATTAATAAAATTTGTTTCAAAAAAAAAGAAAGCAAATTTCACTACCGGTTCTGTGGGCATGGCTTGATGGGCATGGCAGGGGAAGGATACTGCAAAATCTCCATTCCCACCCTACTCCAACCTGCCTTCCAGCTCCATTCTCCTGTGCAGGGCAACAAAAGTAGACCCAGCTGATCAGCTGGGACTTGGGAGGCAGAGAATAGATGGGGGTAGGGCCAGTCAAAGGTGGTATTTGCCGGTTCTCTGAACTACTCAAAATTTCCATTACCGGTTCTCCAGAACTGGTCAGAACCTGCTGAATACCACCTTTGCTAGGAAAGCAAGTTTAGTTGCTAGGAAGACTAATCTCATTCAATCACATACTGTATGTTTATTCCAGGGCAGAGGAATTAAGTCATGACCTCTTTCTATTTTGTTGAAATTTCCTGTTTCTCATTATTGCAGAAAATTGTCAGCAGAAAATAAAGAACTCTAGGGCTCATTGTTTCTGAGAAAATATATCACATTTCTAATATGCATTTTTTTCAATCTACCTAATCTATATGGCCAATACATCGTACTTTCCCAACATTCCTCTGTTTCCCATATTGCATCTTAAGTTCCTACATTGCTTCTATGTTTTTAAATCCATCAAACTGTTAAATGGATGACTTCCTCTGATGCAGGGGTGGGATTCTACCAATTCTGTCCACCTCTGTAGAACCGGTAGTTCTGAAGAGCAGCAGACAGAGAGCATACATAGAACTGGTTCTATGTCTGCTGCTGTTTTGGCCCACCTGCCCACCTGGGCTCTTACCTGACCTTTATTTCCTGCTTTTTCAACCTCACCTGCTTTGTGCGCCACAGCTGCAGTTTAAAAAGCAGGAAAAAAGTGCTTTTTCAGCTGTTGCGAACCCGCGCACAGCACTGCTCAGATGTCCAGGCAGCTAGCTGATGATGATATACACGGGTGTGCAAAACATAAAATCATCGAACCGGTAGTTACACCGGTTGGATCCCACCCCTGCTCTGATGCCTTAATCAACGGAAGTGGGGATGCAGTTCCAGATAAATGACTGAAAAGGCAACAAATCTTCTGAAGAACCATACAAGCATCTTAGACAGTTTGAATTCCCTCCTCTGTAGGTATCAGGAAATATAATTATACATTTTTTATTAATTTATTCAATTTATGTGCCACCCATGCTTTGAGAGCTCTAGACAGGAGTTGCCAACTATTGCAAGAATGGGAGGGAAGACTTCAGGGAGCAGCTTCAGAGGATGAGACATTAAACTGGAATGAAAAGGATCATAACAGCAATAGCAATAGCATTTAGATTTATATACCACTTCACAGGGTTTTACAGCCCTCTCTAAGCGGTTTACAGAATCAGCATATTGCCCTCAATAATCTGGGTCCTCATTTTACCGATGTCAGAAGGATGGATGGCCGAGTCAACCTTGAGCCTGGTGAGATTCGAACTGCCAAATTGCAGGCAGCTGATAGTCAGCAGAAGTAGCCTGCAGTACTGCACTTTAACCACTGAGCCACCACAGCTCTTAATGATGCAAAGTGAGTGAAGAGATTTTTCTTCTGATGTTTCCATTCTTGACGAAGGTACTTTGGGAAAGTTTTTACTTTTCAACTGTGTAGAATCTCTATCCTAGGAAGTTTGATGTAGGACTTATAGAGCTGTTTTATTGTACTTTCCACCTAAAAGGCATGAGTAAAATGCATCAACAGTAGCATTTGTGCTACTGAAATCCGATGACACATTTGAAGACTTCAGGAGCCTGAAAATGAGCCTCTGAGGAAGGCATGAGGCCTCATTACTGACTCAGGTAATATATAAATCTAAAACTGTAGGCAAAAAGACATCATAACTTAGGAAAGCCACTTTCAGAAATTGAAAATCAAGGCCTTTGTTTACTTTGGGAATGATCCTTTAGAGAAATGTTCCTGGTTATTGCTGCATTTTTACTAGTACTTTATATGCACTTGCACATGCACATGCACACGCACACACACGCACACACACACATACACGAGCCCCAGTTTTATTATAATAATACCAACCTCTGAAATTGGAAGCTCAGACAGGAATGTCCCTTGTGGTTCAATAGAATCATACCCCAAACAACTGTTTGGCAATGTATGCTTAACCCTGAACCTGATTAAACTACTTTGTAAGTGCGGATGTTTTTATTCTCAGGGAATCATACAATGCATTGTCTAAAACAACAGTTTGTAAAAAAATTGTGCAAAGGATGTTTTTTTGTTTGTTTGTTTGCTTTTTGCCCTTTGTTTTAATACCATTTACAGAATACAGAATTGCAGAGTTGGAAGGTCTTTTATTGTCATTTCTATAAAATTCACATTGAACGGTATATGACCACATTCCTGGAGCAAACAGCTTTCTGGCTGTTTGGGATCCATTTTTTTCAATGGCTTGTTAGGTAACCACTTCCCAGGCCTGTATCTTATGGTGGGTTGTTTGGGAAAAGAAGCAAGTCAATACTACTATGAGTTAAGGAAGAACAATGTGCATGGTACCATCTGTGCATGTATAGTGGGATTCCAAGCTCAAAAAAGCCCCTCCTTCTGGGGATCTCTTTTCTCTGATGATGTATTAAGAGCACACTTCATTTATACCAAACTGATTTCAGTTTCAGATGAGAGATAATTCTTCCCTCAATTAAATCCCAACTTTCTCTGAAATTCAGCTCTGTTGATAATGAACTTGGCTGTTCTAATGGTGGGCCTCCTGACACATTTTGATTCAAATCTTATGTTTATGAAGGAGAGGATGAAAGTGCACAGGTGTGCCAACCTCATGGATTAATGGGGAATATATCTTTCCCAGCTCATTTAAAAGCCAGAACTACAGTATTTAAAATGATATAGTCTGTCTCCTTGGCAGCGAGGGACATTTGGCAAGCCCACTTCAACACAAACTTTATTTTAAGTGATGAAACAGTGAAAAGGAATGAAGTTTTTCCAGATGAAATTTCCCACCTTCCCTTCCCAATGCTAAGTTCTAGAAAAGTGTAAACCTTTGGGCACCATGGTTGAAATCCCTTCTAGACTCATGTTAGGAAGACCAAAGGGTATTATTTATTTATTTGTTTGTTTGTTTGTTTGTTTGTTTGTTTATTTATTTATTTATTTGTGTTTTTGTTTGTTTGTCAAGTATGTATGAGAAAACAAGTGTAAGTATAACCATAACATATAAACATATAAGTATAAGCAGGTTTAAGTATATACATAATAAATGAGTACAAATAAATGGATACATGGGAACAGTAGGACAGGGATGGTAGGAACACTGGTGCCCTTATGCATGCCCTCTTTAAGGATCTCTTAGGAATGGAGTGAGGGCCACTATAGACAGTTTGAGGTTAAAGTTTTGGGGGTTTGAGGATGTAACAACAGAGTCAGTTTGTGAGTTCCAGGCATTGACCACTCTGTTGCTGAAGTCATATTTTCTGCAATCGAGTTTGGAGAGGTTTAGTTTGAGTTTGTATCTATTGTTTGCCCAGTATTATTGTGATTGAAGCTAAAGTAATTGTTGACAGGTAGAACATTGTAGCAGACAATTTTGTACACTAACCTTAAATTAAACTATAGGTGGCATATAGGTTGTCCTGGTACAAAATTTCAAGCCTAGTAGCATAAGGTATTCTATTGCGAGCAGACGATTGGAGAACCCTTCTCGTAAAATACCTCTGAACTTGGATTATATCTTCTCCAAATATTCTCCAAGAAAGAATACAAATGGACAACCCAGGCAATGGGAAGGCAACTCTATGACCTGTGGACTTCAACTGGCTCAGGAATTCTGGGAGTTGAAGTCTACAGATAGTAAAGGAGGCTTAGTTGCCTATCCCTGGCCTAGGCCATGCCTTAGATCAGAGATCAAATTTAATCTGGACACTCAGTTGATCTCCAGTTCTACCTATCTTCTTCAGTCTCAGTGCTATCGTTTCTGCTCTAGCCAGTTAAGCAATCAAGTATGATGGAATTATTAATCTACGAACAGGGTTGCTGTCCTTGAAACATCTTGATGTCATCAGCATTCTATTTATGATTACAATGGATATATAAATACATTATTTTAGGAATGAATGTGAAAGCTGAGTGATGGTTTTTTGCTCTTTTTACTTACTTCTCAGCTCATAATTTGTTGTGGCTAGAGAAAGTTTCCTCCTAGTAATCCATTTAAATATTTAATATTTTAGAAAAGAGTAAAATACCTTTCCCCCCAAAAAATATAGCACTTTATATAAATAATGTACCATGTGCTTAAACCTGATGTATTCTACAGTTATTGACCTGTATAGTTTCCTTTCCTAAATTGAGTAAATTGTTTATTTTAAAAAAAATGAGCATGCTAAAACAATTTCAGATGGTCATAAACAGAATTCAGAACAAGTCACACAAATAAATATTAGGCAATCTTGGAGAAAAAAAGATATTGTTCAGACAGAATGGTAAATAGAATCTTATAATGTACTAAGATAGAGTTCTCAGTTTTAGTCATATCTACTTATGCCAGCTCTCTGGGAATGTCAATATTCTGTTCAGGTGAATCTGTGTATTTGTGTACATAGATGAACAGACATATATAGAATTGTTAGAGCTAATATTTGTACGGTTGTGCAAGGAAAGAATGAAAAGTAATGCCTTCACCTCCAGACCTTTAGTTTAAACATGGATATTTATCAATGAAGCAGGTACATAATCTTTGAGATGTGCTCTTTTATTGTAAATTACCGATATTTATATCAATGCATCATCATCATCATCATCACCTATCACTACACACTTCTGCCAAGAGGTTACAATCTTCAAAGCTGACACAAAAAAACCCCACATGCATCCCTTTAGCCACAACCTGACAGCCCCCCGGAATTGTAACCATGATTTTTCCTGCCAAAGCCTTTTATGCTTGCTTATGCCAAGTGAAGCTTTTGCAATGCTATTCCATGGATGAATGCCTCATTTCTGAGTTATATTTCATTGACTATCCCGGTGCTTTGAAGACATTTCTTACCTTCATAGCACAACAATTGCTGACAAATTTAATCTCTTGAACCTTCCAGCTTCTACTATCAGCATGCAAGGCACCCATCTTGCAAAAACCTGCCAAGATTGAAGAACATGAATAATGTGGCCCTTATAGCCTGGGAAATGCCAGCCTTGACAGCAGTTTTCCCTTGAGCGATCCGCCAATGTCCTTAATCAGTCCATCAACCTTTATCATACAAGATGCATCGATTGTTGTCACAGATTGTCTACTTCAGTCTTAATCACACAGATCAGCTCTTCCTGGTTCACTGCCTTTACATTTTTTGGCCCAGTAACAAACAGTAGAGGAAGTTTTCAACCTATGACCACAACTGAGTCCAAAATTTCTGTTGCTAAGCAAGACACTTCTTTAAGTGAATTTTGCCCCTGTTAGGATCTTTCTTGCCACAGTTATCAAGAAAATAATTACAGTTGTTAAGATAGTAACACAGTTGTTAAGTGAATATGGCTTCCCCATCAACTTGTCAGAAGGTTACAAAAAATGATCACATGACCCTGGGCACTACAGTCATCATAAATATGAGTCAGTTGCTAACCGTCTGTGACTATGGGAATTTTGATAACACGACTATGCTGCAATGGTCTTCAGCTTGAAAAATAGTCAAGTCATCTTTTTCAGCGCTGCTGTAACTTTGAATGGTTACTAAAGGAATTGTTTTAAGTCAAAGACTATCTGTATTTCCATTAACAAGGCATCACTATAAATACAGCATATAAAATATGTTCAGCTCTGCTCCTGGTCACTCACCCTCAATCATATCCCGATTGGACTATTTCCATGTATTCTACACAGGCTGTCCTTAAGTACCATATGTAAGCTTGAGTTGATTCAGAATGCAATGTCATAGGCAACTATGGGTACAGCCCATAACACACTTATAACATCATGAACCTACACACTACATTGGCTATAGTTTAACAGGGTTTTTTTCTTGCATGTAGGGAGATGCAAAGTGAGTCAAAATTACAAACAATTCCAACCTATGTATTTGGGAAGCTCTCGTTTATTGTCATGTGATTTATAAAACATTCTTAATTTAAATTAATAACTCTGCATTCTCAAATTCTTTCATTCATGAATTTTCATTTGAAGATAGAGGGCTGTGCTCTAGTATCATTTTTTCAGTGGCTTTTTAAAGCTGGCATTACTTATCACAGTCCACCCATTTTTTAAAAAATATTATTAAAAATAGAAAATGTAAGATTTATAAGCTATTTGTAAGACCACGCAGTTCATCACTTGTATTAATCAGGGAATAATGATCTATAAGAGAAAGTTGTTCAAAATAGCAATATTTTCCTCATAAGAAACATAAAAATATAAATAACTCTTAGATTTCACTATATTTTTATTTTCTTGCAAATTTTCAAATTGTCTGCAAGTGATTATTCTGGTCATGAAAAGGTTCATTGTTTTTTTGGGTG
The DNA here is from genome assembly GCA_033807585.1 of Hydrophis major. Taxonomy (NCBI): domain Eukaryota; kingdom Metazoa; phylum Chordata; class Lepidosauria; order Squamata; family Elapidae; genus Hydrophis; species Hydrophis major. The sequence continues at coordinate 284,698,319 of CM066329.1, forward strand.
AAAATAAGTCTTTGTTAAATTGTTTTTGGTTGCTTTTATTTACAATATATCATCTAGCTTTACAATATTTGTATCATCCTGGTAGCGGCATTGGTCTAAAAATGTATGCCTAAAGATTGTGGTAAGAAGTTTGATTGTTGACTTAATACAATCTACTATTTGAGGTATTAGATCTGAAGGCAATAAATAAAAATGTAACATATTAAAAAGTACACCACAGAGTAAATACAGGCTCGCTTCTATCATTGCCAATGAAATTTTACTAATGGATCTGATCATCAAAATTATCATGATAATTTTTCTGACAAGTAAACACTGTTTTTTGTTTTGTTTTGTTTTTTATTCATTTATAGAGTATAGCTAGGGCATATATTGTCTTTAATCTTCTGTCAGAGAAATATCTAAACTTTAATACCCCCTCAAAAAAAATTGGCTACAACGGGGTGTGTGTGTGTTTGTGTGTGCGCATGTGTGTGAGAGAGAGGGAGAATGAATGGAGAGAGAGAGAGAGAGAATGGAAAAAGAGAATGGAGAGAGGGAGAGAGAGAGAGAGCAGAAAGAAATGTAAGGTCAGTTTTGATTACTGGATTAATACTAAAGATAACTATGCAATCCCTTAGAGCTGTATTGTACCTAACCTTGAAATACTTGATTCTTACTCATGAGAAGTACTCTTTAGCGCTTTCTGAAAGTCTGTCTAATTTTAATAAATACAACCTCATTGTTTAGTTTACTTTATTGTCATTGCACCTTGTACAACGAAATCAAATACCATCTTCATTGCACTTCATGACCATGAAAATAAACACAAAAATACATCCTTCTCCACATATTGAACCGAAACCCCCGACACCGTACCAACACTGCACTACTCAGCAGGATTCAAAAGAGCTACTGCCCTGGGATAGAAGCTGTTTTTCAGCCTACTTTTCCTTGTTTTTATTATTCTGTACCATCTGCCAGATGGTAATTGTTGAGGTATTCCCCATTAGGAGAATGAGTGCACTCAGGGAAACGTAGTGAGAGTGATGTTGAATAACACACAACCAGTATACAGATACACTGAATGGTAAAATGTAGGTTTTACTTCCAGTAAATGGGTAAACAAAGTCCAACAAACAGTCCAAATCATACATGGTTAAAGCAGTTAGTATCAGTCCAGGAATAATAAAAAAAACAAAGTCCAGTATCATAAACAGAGTTCAGTAAATGGAGTTTGCTAACAGTTGCAAAACTCACAGCAATTCAAGCAGAATGATGATCAGGCAATAGGGCAAAACAGGAAATGCAAGGAGAGAAAAACCAGGTTTCTGGCTCCATCTTATGGCCATTGGAGGAACCTCAGCCAATCACCATTACAGCATTCTTTTAAAGATGCAGTATTAAAATGACTATCCTGGTTTATATATTTCCAACCCAACAAATTCAAAAAAAGGGTTCCCAGGATGAGATGGATCCTTGAGAATGTTTGAACTTTCTTAAGGCAGTGGGAAATATAAAGCTCTTCCAAAGAAGGGAGAGGGTAACCAATGAACTTTTGGGCAATAACATTAACCCTCTGAAGTGCTTTCCTATCTGCCACTGTGCAATTGGCAAACCATACAGTGGTGCAGTAAGTTAAGATACTCTCTGTGGTGCAGTGGTAAAAGATCACCAGCAGTACTTCATTCAGTTGTTGTTTTCTGAGAAGTCTCAGGTAGTATAATCTCTGCTGGGCCATTTAGACCAGTGCTGCAATGTGAGCATCCCAGGTCAGGTCCTCTTTTATGGTGCCACCCAGAAACTGAAAATTGGCCACGATCTGTTAAGTTCTGCGCATGGGCGCAAGAATTGGAGACGAGACGATGAACAGTGAACTTCAACTCTATATTTAACATTGTGGAACAGAGCAAAAACTACAGCAGCAATAGCCCCTTTTAAAGACAAGCTGCTGATCAAATAACCAATAAGAAACGGGAAGCGTTAGTTCCCTTAACCAATGAAAGAGGCCTGCTAATAGCCAATCAGATTCTCCTGAACGGACCAATCAGATGTCGCTATTATCGGCCAATCAGAAGTGCAGGGCCAAAACCCTGCACTTTTCTAAAGGTTTTAATAATCTTTATTTAAGCACTTTTATTAATTCACAACACCCCTTCCCCCCAGTTCCGTTTAAGGGGTGCGGTGATGTAATCTTTGAGGTAGGCAGGTTGTTTAGATTGTCTGTTAGATTTTCGCTGTCCCCCCGGTACTTGTTTATAATCTTGTTTTGGCAGGACATTTTCTGGCGAGTAGGGTGCCTCCAGTCCTTCATTTAAAAACTCGGTGCCGCTAATGTCCTCATTGTCCTCTGGTCTTTGTGGGCTTGCTTCTGACAAGGTGTCTCTTGGAGGCAAGTCCACCACCCTCACTGATCCTTCCAAATGCTCACTTCTTCCACTCGTGCTTTCTGCTGTTTCGAACTCAGTCTCCTCGGCATCTCCTCCCCCCTCAGTTTGGAAGTTACCGGAGTCACAGAAACGAGGTTGCAGCCTTGAACGCAGCTGATCAATATGGCGCTTCCATATTCTTCCGTCGCAACTTTTTACACGGTACGACCTGGGTCCTGTGACTTGGATTACAATTGCTTCGACCCACAAAGGATCACCAGAAAAGTTTCTAGCGAAGACTAAGTCGCCTATCTGGAATTCGCGGCATTTCCCACTGGATCTGTGTGGTTTTTCAGTTCATACGATGGGTGTAGTTGATCAAGGTGGGAGCGGAGTTTTCGTCCCATTAATAATTCGGCCGGAGTCTTGTTGGTGATGCTGTGCGGAGTGATGTGTTGAAGAAAGAGTATCCGGTTAATCTTATCTTCGATATCGCCATAGTCCATTTTATGTAGGGTCTTTTTGACGAATTGTACCATGCGCTCGGCTCTTCCATTGGCCACAGGATGCGCCAGCGAAGTTAGCGCATGGCAAATGCCACGGTTCGCCAAATACTGTTCAAAAGAAAGCGCGGTAAACTGGGGCCCGTTGTCGGACACCAGAACGTCTGGCAGTCCATGGGTTGCAAATAATCTGTCCAATTTCCTGATGATGGATTCCATTGTGGTACTTTTCATTTCATGGATTTCAAGCCAGTTTGAGCAGACATCCACCGTTACTTGGAATGTGTGTCCTTTAGTAGGTCCTGCAAAGTCAATATGAATACGGGACCATGGTCCCCTGGGTGTTTCCCACTCTGTTGGGGTTGCCTTCGGTGGGGCATTGCTAACTTCCTGGCATTTGCAACAAGTCTTTACCCAGGCCTCGATTTGCTTGTCGATACCTGGCCACCACGTGTAGCTTCGTGCGAGCGCCTTCATGTGCACAATGCTGGGGTGGCCTTCATGCAAGGTTTTCAATACCGCTCGTTGCAGCCTCTCTGGGACAATGACTCTATCCTCCCAAATTATGCAGCCTTTCTGGGAAAACAGTTCCGTCTGTCGATTCTTGAAAAGACTGAAGTTGTCAGGGATTTGATCCAATGGCCATCCTCACTTGACACAGCTAAGAACTTGCGCCGAAACGGGATTGCATTTAGTTTCGATCGCGACATCGTGAGCTGTCAGTGGTGGTGATTGAAGTGTCTCAAACTGGAGCGTTGCGATGGTTGGAGCTGGGTCGTCAACGGTTTCCGGAAGTGGTGCACGGCTTAGTGCGTCAGCGTGGGGGATGGCTTTCCCTGGGCGGTGTTGCAATTTATAATTATATGCAGCCAAGAATTCCGACCAGCGAGTCATTCTGGGAGAAAATATATAAGGGGTTGGCTTGTCCCCCGCTATAATCCCCAGCAAAGGTTTGTGGTCGGTAACTATAGTAAAAACTCACCCATAAATATATTCATGAAATCGTTTAACAGCAGAAACGACAGTAAGAGCCTCTTTATCGATTTGGCTATAGTTACATTCAGCTTTTGATAGCATTTTTGAAAAGTAGGCAATAGGGGTTTCATTACTGTTTGGCAACACATGACTCAAAATGGCACCCACTACGAATGGTGATGCATCACATGTAATCGTTAAAGGCAAGGTCTCATTATACTGCATCAAAACAATGTAAGAAGTCAATAAGTTTTTTACTTGTTGCAACGCGTGTTCCTCTCGGTGTCCCCAGACCCAGGTTGCCTTTTTGTCCAACAGACGATGTAAGGGCTCAGCCACGGTCGCTTTGTGGGGTAGGAACACATTGTAAAAATTGATAAGGCCCAGGAAAGCTTGGAGATCAGTCTTATTTCTGGGCCTTGGAGCGTTTTTGATTGCCCTTAGCTTGCTATCGGTGGGGTGAATGCCTTGTTTATCGATTAAGTACACCAAAAATTCTACTTTATCCGTACACAGTTGACACTTTTTTTTTTTACTTTAAGGCCAGAGTCTTTAAATTTCTGGAGAACTAAGCTCAGGCACTCCCTTGGTATTTATCTAGTTGGAGCAGCAATTAAAACGTCATCAAAATAAGGTACAACCCCTTTTATACCCTGTAGTAGTCTCTCCATCAAGCTCTGAAAAATTCCTGAGGCCACACTAACTCCGAATTGGAGTCAGTTGCACTTAAATGCACCTCGGTGCGTAACGATTGTTTGTGCCTCTGCCGTTTTTTTGTCTACAGGCAGTTGTTGGTATGCCTGTGCTAAATCCAATTTAGTGAAGACTTTTCCGCCCCCCAGGGAATGGAGAAAGTGTTGCACCACCGGTACCAAGTAAGCGTTCTGCTGAAGGGTGTGATTCAGGATGGCTCGGTAGTCCCCACAAATTCTTAACGATCCATCCGGCTTGATGGGTGTTATGATTGGGGTTTCCCAGGGAGCGTGGTCGGTTGGTTCTAACACACCCAAAGATTACTCGTCAATCTTTGGTTTAAGGGCAAATGGAACTCAACGAGGCTTAAGGCGGATGGGAGCTACTTTGGGGTTAAGGTTAAATGATATCAGGGTCCCCTTGTACTCGCCTAATTTCTCTGTAAAGACGTCCCGGAACTCCCGGACGATGGCCTCTTCCCAGTCGTCGCTGTTGGTTCGGTGAATGCCGGCTACTTCAATTCCAAGTGGGGCGAACCATTGCAGGCCTAACAAACTAGGCCAATCCCTATTGACTATGGTTAGTGGTAGGGTTGCAGTACAATTTTTAAATGAGACTCGGACTTTGCTGGATCCAACAACTGGAATTCGATTTCCCTGATAGTCCTTAAGTATGATTCTTTGGAATTTGAGGTCTTGCTGCCAGACGGTGGGAATTAATTGTTTAAGGGTCTTCCAGGAAACCATCGAGAGGGATGATCCTGAATTGACTTCCATCATGCAGGGCTGGTTTTTGATGGCAACCTTCACCTGGATCTTCTTGGCATCTAATGATGAGGCGTTACCGATTGTAATGGTTTGCCTCTTCTCGTTTCCTTGACTGGGCTAGTGGTTTGTTTCTGTAGGAATGGTTGTTCCATTGGTGGGTTAAGTATTCTCGATTCACAGGACGCCTTCCTGTGGGCTGGTGGTAGTTGGTCCCCCTCTGAGGTGGGTTGGATCCTTGCTTGCTTCTACAGACTCTTCTGATGTGACCTCTTTTCCCGCACACTTGGCAGAGCATGTCGAGGAATTTGCAGTCTGATCATGGGTGGTTTGCCCCACAACCAGCGCATTGGTACTGCACTCTCTGGTTACATTGATGGCATTGGTCTCGTTCAGACCCGAGCCGGTTGACCTCTTCTTCATCACTTTCTGATGAAGATTGGAGGTCCTCATGGTGGGCTGTCATTGCCTGTCCTTCCAGGTGAGGTGAGATTTCGCTGGCGAGTTGGCAGAGCGGGGCGTGGGTGCGGCGCATTCGTGCAGCCGACTTCCTGGTTGCTTCTGCTGCAGTAGCGTCAGCGATGGTATCTGCAAGGCTAATGTCATCTTTCACCATCAGCTTACTTTGTGTCACTAGTGCATCTAATCCCAGAACTATTCTGTCTCTCAGGGTCTCTTCGAGGTTGGCGAACCCACAGAGGCCTCCCAAATTCCGGAGATCCGCAATGAAATCTGCAACACTTTCTCCCTTCCACTGGTCTCTCTGATAAAATTCATGTCTTTGAACAAGTGTTGGTACGGTTGGTGCATAGTGTGCCCCTAGAAGGGGCTCGAGGACGTCCCAGTCCATGGACTTTACCTCAGCCGGTTTGGCTAGTGCTTTGGCCATCTTAAACACGGTCGGCCAGCAGTGAGTTAGGAATACTGCTTGCTTCTTTCCAGTAGTGGCATCCTTCAAGTTGTTGGTCTCCAGAAACATCTGGAATCGGTCCATATATGAGTCCCAGTCTTCTTGTGCTGGGTCGAATGGAGTGGGTGGTATGATGCTGCTAGACATGGTTCAGCCGTTGGTGCGTCTTCAGCCATGTGCTCTGTTTAGCGCTCTGTAGTGCTCAGTCAGCTCTGACATCTCCAAATCCCACCTTCGTCGCCAGTGTTAAGTTCTGCACATGGGTGCAAGAATTGGAGACAAGACAATGAACAGTGAACTTCAACTCTATATTTAACATTGTGGAACAGAGCCCCTTTTATAGCCCCTTTTATAGGCAAGCTGCTGATCAAATAACCAATAAGAAACGGGAAGCGTTAGTTCCCTTAACCAATGAAAGAGGCCTGCTAATAGTCAATCAGATGCTCCAGAACGGACCAATCAGATGTCGCTATTATCATCCAATCAGAAGTGCAGGGCCAGAACCCTGCACTTTTCTAAAGGTTTTAATAATCTTTATTTCAGCACTTTTATTAATTCACAACATGATCCACTTGGTCTCCACTGATAAACAAGGGCTGGATGTCTGATCTGTTCCTTCTATAGTCCACTATAAGTTCCTTGGTCTTATTGGTGTTGAGGACCAAGTTATTGTGTCCACACCACAAAAGCAACCGGTCCACCTCATCTTGGTAGGCAGACTCGTCCCTCCCCATAGATGAATCCCACCACTGTTATATCATCTGGAAATTTAGTAATAGTATTACTAGTGTGAGTGGGAATGCAGTCATGCACATAAAGAGTATAGAGTAAGGGACTCAACACACAACTTGTGGTGTACCAGTGTTAAGAATAAGGGCTGAAGAGATACGATTACCTAATCTGACCCTCTATGAGCGGCCAGACAGGAAATCCATAATCCAAAGGCAGATTGAATGAGAAAATCCAAGGTCCAGAAGTTTAGACACTAGTCTATGTGGCAGAATTATGTTAAATGCAGAACTAAAATCTACAAAAAGCATCCTCCCATAGACCCCCCACTGTTCTAGATGAGTCAGAGCAGTGTGAAGAGTGATGGCTATAGTGTCCTCTGTAGATCTATTTGTCTTCATAAGTAATTATCAGAAAAATATACAAACATATAAACAAAAGTCACAAACATGGAAAAACATGAAATATGTTCATAAATGTTCCTAAATGAAATTTTGGTTCAACTGTTTGACTAAGAAATACAATATAGAGTTTTCTATTTCTATGTTTAACTCAATTTAATTGATTGTGTTGGCTGCAGATCTTAACGAACAATGCAGGACTTAAAGTAATGAGTGACCATTCCTAAAATAAAAATAATAATAATAAAATTCATATACAAGTACATCATTAATATTAAATAAAGGGTTAAAAACATTTAATTAAATCATTTCTCTGTTTAGCAAATGCTCAAATGAAATATGCCAGCCTCCCAAATAAAATACGTTTGTTTAAATTAAAAACTTTATCATGAACAAAAATGGGAAATAGGTCAGTGGAATAAATAGCTTGCAAGAAATTCTATGCTTTTATTTGGAGCCTGGGTAGAAATGCATATTATATGATATTTTAAGACTCTGTAAAACATTTGTTGGAACCATATATGCCTTAAATAGTATTCACTTTCTATTCTGGTTTTACCGAGTGCACACAAAGAACAATATAATTTTATTAAAGTTTAAAAATAATCCTTTGAGTAAAAAGCTGTTTCAAAAAGCTGATTATCATTTGTGTAACCCTAATTCCAGGGGTGGGATTCTACAGGTTCGCACCTATTCTCTAGAACCAGTTGTTAACATTCTAAGCAGTTCGGAAAACCAGTTGTTCGAAGAAATTACTGGCCTAATCCTGTAAGGAAGGCAGGAAGGAAATATTCTGGTGTTGTTTACAGAAACTGTCTCTCTGTTAACCCTTATTACATTCTTGGCTTCTAGACTTCCTGTCTCAGGAATGTCTCTGGAGTTTTTTTCCTGTCTTTTGCTGGTACTTTGCTTGTGTGGAGTGACCATTGAAAAAAGTGACTTATGACTGTTTTTCACACTTACAACTGTTGCAGCATCCCCACAGTCATGAGAGGCCGGGTGAGGAGATGCATGCCTCAATGTGAGTGATGTTGAGTTGGCCACACCCAGCCAATCACATGATCACCAAGCCACGCCCACCAACTAAGCCACGCCCATAGAACCAGTTGTTTAAAAAAAATGAATCCCACTCCTGTCTAATTCAGAAAGGATTTTGATGAGAAGTCAAAGGCACATATGTCTGGTTTCAAAAGTTAACTAACAGTTACAAGAAGAAATGGAGAATTTCGCGTGGTCCAAAATCCACAACTTGAGAAATCAGGAATCAGATAGTAAAACAAGCCTAACCCAGGGATCTCCAAACATGGCAACTTTAAGACTTGTGGACCAACTCTCAGAATTCCCCAGCCAGCCATGCAACTCTGGGAGTTGAAGTCCATGAGTCTCAAAGTTGCCAAGTTTGGAGACTTCTGGCCTAAGCCTTTAATTCAACACTTTAACCATGATTTTGGCTTTAATTGAATATGTGCTGATTTCTGCATGCAGAAAGGAGATTGATGCACTCATAGGTTATACCTAAAATCATTTAAGCAGATTATTTGGAAAAATTCCATGAATAAATCCTGAAGACGATTTATGACCAAGATAACGTTGGTGCTCACATAAATCTAACACGGAAGCTTTTCAGGACGCATCTCCAAACAAATGATGATATGCTTAGTCATTTGAAAACTATAAAAAGCATTTTTCAAGAACTGCACGAGAAAGAACTTATTTTCTCTGAACTACACCAAGTCTACATAATTCTATCTTCACTAGAGGAAAGTTAGGATAACTACGTCACTTCCCTTGAAATTTTGCCTCAGGAAAGTTTAACTTTAACTGATATAACTGGCAGATTGATTGAAGAGGCCAGAAGAAGATTTGAAAGAGATCAGTTAAGGAGGGAGCAACCTCAAAAAGAAGATATTGAATCTCCTACTGCATATAAAAAGTGTTTTAATTGTGGAGGAAGAGGACATTTGGCAAGATTTTGCAAAAAAAAGCAAAGCGCCAGAACGCTGGCCAGAATACTAAAAGTAACCAAAATAAAAATAAAAATTTAGAGTTAGCCATGTATATTAACGGAGCTGTAAAAGATAATTTATGGGTGGTTGACAGTGGAGCATCCCACTGTATAACAAATGATAACAAAAATTTTATTCAAATGTCCCAGAGTACACAGCAGATATCGTTAGCCAATGGCTGGAAACTGAAAGCTAAAGGTCAAGGTATAGCATATTGTTCTTTCATAAAAGAGAATATAAAAATGTTATATGTACCACAACTTAAGTTTAATTTAATTTCAGTAAGAATTTTGGTTAAACTAGGTTATGTAGTTACCTTTAGGGGAGATAACTGCATAATTGAAAAAGAAGATAAGAAAATTACTGCATCTTTAAGAGGTGAATTATATGTTTTAAGTCATAATGGTTTAGAGATGGCTAACACGGTTTATGATAATAAGAAACCTCATGATGAATGTATTCACTTGTTACACTGAAGGCTAGGGCATTTAAATTTTAAAATGCTTAAGAGAACTGTTCAACTATCTGAAGGAATAAATTTGAAACCTTGTAATAAGTATTTGCAATGTTTTGCTTGTAATCAAAGCAAAAGCAAGGTCATACCGGCAAATAGAGTTGATGGATTTACTACCAAAGAGCCTTTAGAGGTAGTATTTGCTGATTTAATAGGTACAAAAAATCCAAGTGTAGGAGGAGTTCGATACATATTAAGTATAATGGACCACTATTCTAGATATGGGTTTTGCTTTTTAATGAAGAGCAAAACTGAAACGTATCTAAATCTATTTAATTGGATTAAATTTGCAGAAAGAAAAACTAAAAAGAAATTAGTAACTCTTATAACAGATAATGGTGTGGAATTTACAAATAATAAATTCCAGAATAGACTTAGAATGTTAGGTATTCAACATAAAAAGTCTGCACCATATAGGCCACAACATAATGCCTTTATCGAGAGATGAGGCCAAACACTACATTCAATGGCACGTACTATGTTGTCTGATTCAGGATTACCTGAAAATTTATGGGGAGAAGCAATAATGTGTGGTAATCATATATTAAATAATGTTGTTAATTCAACAACAGGTGAATTACCATTCACACTGTGGCATGGTACAAAACTTGATTTAAGTTACATGCACACATTTGGAGCACCAGCATGGGTGCATATCCCTACACAATTCAGACATAAAGGACAGCATACAGCTAAAAGATTATTTTTTGTAGGATATGAATCTAATCACAGATCTTATAGATTCTGGGAACCAGGTACATCTAGAGTTTACACCAGTGCTAGTGCTAAATTCCTAGAAGATGTAGGATGGAATAGATTAGAGCAAGATTTAAATAACGAGGTAATTATTGAACCCTACAAAAGGCAAAAAGATCATACTAGTTATAAGAAGAGTCCAATAAAAGAAGAAGTCCAAAAAGAGCAAATAGGACCAGAACAAGAGGAAACAGTTGATCAGGAAGAGTTAGATAATCAAGAACAGTTAATAAATGAAAGTCCACCTGTAAGTCCTGTAATACCTAGACGTACTACGCGTGTAACTAGACCACCTGATAGGTATCAAGCAAGTATAGTTTGCCAAGTAACTAAAGTTCCAACTAGTGTAGATGAACTTAGGATGTATCCTGCTAAGGATCAGGAGAATTGGCAAAAGGCAATAGAAAAAGAACTAAATTCATTAAAGGTAATGAAAGTATATGAAGATGCTAAATTACCTCCAGGAGAAAAATCCATTGGGTGTAAATGGATATTTAAAGTAAAAACTGGAAATGATGGGACTGTTACCCATAAAGCTAGGTTGGTAGCTCAAGGATTTAAACAAACTGCATCTGATTACTATGAAGTTTTTGCACCAAGTCTTAAAGCAACATCTTTGAGAGCAGCTTTAATGTGGGCAGCTAAGAAAAACTATATCATTTACCATTTAGATGTAGAAACTGCTTATCTGCATGCACCATTGCAGCACAGTATATATTTGAAAAAGCCAGTTATTATAAAAGACAATAAAGTAAATAGTAATGATTGTTGGAAACTCAAGAAGAGTCTTTACGGGTTGAAACAATCTGGCTTTGAGTGGAACCAATATATTTGAAAGAATTAAACAATATAGGATTTAAATCTGGTTTAGCAGATCCATGTGTGTTTAAAAGAGACAATAATGAAACGGTGTCATTATTGTTATTATTTACAGATGATATTGCTTTGATAACTAAGACTAATAATGAAGCTAATGAAATTATATCATTATTAGCTAAAAAGATAAAATTAAAGCATTTAGATGAAATTAAAAAGTATCTAGGATTGACAATTAACAAAACAAAAAATGGATTTAAGATATCTCAAGAAAATAAAATTTGCCAATTTATTAAAACGTATAAAATGGAACTTTGTAAACCAGCAAAGACTCCAATGAGTCAGGAAGTTTGCCAAACTGATGATCAAAGTCCCAAATTTGATAAGTCTATATATCAATCTTTGATTGGTAGCTTATCATATATAAGCAATTGATCAAGGCCAGATATAGCTTATAGTGTTAATCAGCTGGTATGTTTTAATTCAGATCCACATCAATGTCATTGGCAATCATTAAAAAGAATTTTAAGATATCTTAAAGGAACAATGAACCATGCATTGTATATAGAACCAAAGGGTGATTTGAGTCTTAGTGCCTATGCAGATGCAAGTTTTGCAATTGACATAAACACTAGAAAATCAACATCTGGGATGGCTATATTATTTGGTAAGACACTAATAGGGTGGAGGTCAATCAGACAACAGCATATCAGCTTGTCCACGATGGAAGCGGAATTTTCATGTCTGTCATTACTATGCACTGACTTAATTCTGTACAAACAGTTATTATTAGACATGGGTATAACTGTTAAAGATTCCATTATTGTATACGAGGACAACCAAGCAGCCATAAAGTTAGCTACTAATATTGCTGTAAAAACTTGATCAAAGCAAACTGATTTAAGATACTTAAATGTTAGAGAATCTATAAAGAATGGGCTAATTAAATTGGAATACTGCATGACAGAAGAAAACATTGCAGACCAATTTACAAAAGCTCAAGGAGTAATTAAGTTTAAAGAGAGTTGTAACAAATATGATTTGAAGATGTAAATAGTTATAGTATTATTGTTACCTAAAAGGGGAGAATGTTAGGGATAACATTGTTCACCCTAACTGGTTTAGGTAAAATAATAAATATGTTATCATGGTTTGTTAGTTAAAGTGTCTGTAACTTTAACTGTAAGAATGTAATTAAGGGAGTGGTTGTAAAAGCACCATAAAAGAAGCAAGGCACGGCAGCTTGCTCTCTCTGGCTTTATGATCCCTAATTACTTGATAGACAGAAGACTGCGTTTTTCCCTACTGGAACGGGAGAGAGAAAGGATTGTTGATTTATCAACTGTGAGAGGACTGATTTATTGTAAGTGAACTGATATTGGATATTCTACACGGACTTTGCTAATTGAATATCCTTGAATGGACTGACTAAAAACGATACATCACTAATGGACTGTTATTTTGACTATGCTATAAAACTCTAAGTGGAATAAACTATATTTTTGATAACACAAGCGTATCTGTTATTTTTACTGTATGTTAACTAACATACAAACTTATCTCACACATTTATCTGTATGCCTATCTGACTAATGCTGCACATTCTGTTTAGCTTGTCTCCTTAACACTGGTTGGGGAACCCAGGCTTAACAGTTTTCAACTCCCAGAATTCCTGAGCTAACATGACTGGAGGAGGAATTTTGGGAGCTGAAGTCCACAAGTCTTAAAGCTGTCAAGTTTGAAGACCCCTGATCTGCATAAAGAAGTAGTGACAGATTCTTCTTTCCCATTTCTATTCGGGAAAAAAACCCCAATTCTGCACTCATGACTGATAAATAAATTGAATAAGCATGGTACCAATATACATGTTTGCTTCAATCCTTTAAAATCAAAATATTGTCTGATAAATGGTATATTCGAGTGAATATACCGTAGCTTGAATTTAGGTATTGTGTAATATCATAATTAATATGAATAATCTTCTGTCCAAGATTCACTGTTTTGCTCTTCAAATTTAGTCCATGGCCTATTTTTAGCAATTGAGTCAAAGACAGCACAAAAATTAACAAATGCTACAAACACTATGCCTTTGATATATCTCACATGTTCATTTATTAAATGAATCAAGATGAAATAGTGCTCAAATGTTGACTATTGTCTCTAAACAAATTGTTTGTTCATCTATAAACCCAATTATTTGTTTGTTCATCTATAAATCTAATTACTTTTAATTAGATATTTTGCATACATTTTGGCTATGATGACAATCAGAGTAATAGAGTCTACAATTTTCTGAAAGGTTTTGATGATCTTTTGTAATAAAATGGGATCAGATTGGAATAAACAATTATTCATCAATATGTCTATTATGTATAGTCATCACTAATATCATTTTTCTTTAGATTTGGATTTTAGCTGATCAGGTCTTTTAAAACGCATGAATACACTCACATCTAAATATGGGTTAAGTTTTTGGTTTTACATGCATTTTCTCTCAAAATATGCATTTCTAAGCATGCATGTTCCTGGAAATGTCATCTGGAGGTTAAATAGGAATGAATCAAAGAGGGAGACACGTTCTTGAAAACAAAGGCATATTTGCATCTCATTATTTAAAGAATCTCCCTGTTTTTGAGATTTTTTAAAAATTTCTGCTATTTTTGGAATATATAGAGGGCTGGAATCCTGCTATCATACTTTGAGCCATGGGGGCGCAGTGGTTAGAATGCAAAACTGCAGGGCTCACTCCAAGCGTTCAATTCTGAGCGGGTCAAGGTTGGCTCAGCCTTCCATCCTTCTGAGGTTGGTAAAATGAAGAGCCAGACTGTTGGGGGCAATATGCTGACTCTGTAAACCACTGTAGAGAGAGGGCTGTAAAGCACTGTGAAGCAGTATATAAGTGTAAGTGCTATTGCTATTTTCTGATTCACCTCTTTTTGAAAACGTTCAATGTTAGAATTTTCCTTTTTTTTAAAAAAAAAAAAAAAAGCCATTTATGAAAAAGATAGAAATGGGAAATCCATTCTTGGATTATCATTTATTGAGAATCACAGTTTTATCTACAAAGTTTATTGGATAAAATGGACAGTATTATGATCCTATCTCCAGACAGTCACAGGGCTGCAACCTAAATGTCAAGATCCATAAACTTGTACTTGACTATGGTGACTATTAGGTTATATTGACAATATTCTTAAAGTCCCCAGTAAGCTTTAAGAAACATAATTTGAATGATACCAGGCTCTGCTCTGTTCAACCTTGATGTCTACAATTGTGTCCTGCAAGTTGTACCCAGTGTCTCAGAAGTCCTAGAGAAACCATGCAGAGAGATAGTTGTCCCTCTCCTTTCTCTGAATAGACCATGCCTGCCATGTTAAAGGAGCTTATGACATTATGTTCTTCCTCTTTCCTACACCATATTGAGGATTCCAGAGTTAAAGCTCAAATGAAACAATGTTCTATTAAATTGTCTGCTCCATCAGGCCTAACATTTTGAATTGAATGGACAGCTACAGAAAAGATGAGAGAAGTATTCCTGTAATGGGACTGTTTCCTTTCCTAAAGCATCACTTTCCCAAGAGTACATTAATTGAGTCTTGGCTTCGGTGCCCTTATTATTCCATTATTCCATTTTTAATTTTTCCTTTCCATCTCAACCCTCTCTCTCTCTCTCTCTCCTTATTTTTGTTTTGCCTACTGATCCCTACTGATAAACAAATAAACAATGATTGCCATTGCCCAATTTTCTAGTATTTCTCAACCTTGGCTACTTTAAAACTGATGGAATTAAACTATAAAGTACAACTATGCTTCAACTTTACACAGCTGGCTGGGGAATTCTGGGAGTTGAAGTCCATCAATCTTAAAGTTGCTAGCATCTTACAGCCATTGGCAATACTTTTTTCATCATGTATATTTCATTGATTTATGTTTCCACTTCAGAAGCGTTTACTATCCCAGGGTATCTCCCCTGTATTCAAGTTCATCCCGAATAAATTTTGCATATAGGCCATATAATGTATAAAAATAAAATTCATAAAAAATGAATGATACTTATCAATACTATACTCACAATTCAGAAAGGTTTACACAGTGTCTGACGCTTTTTAAATCCAACCCGTTTGAATTTTTAGAAATATTATTTTATTCGTAAGGGACTTAATAAAAATCTGAATTTCAGCTCATTGATAAAGAAGTTAGGGTAGTCATTCAGCTTTGTTCGAGTATTTTCCCACGTCATTGTAGTTGTGCTTTTAAAGTTCTAGCAACATTTTGGCAGAATCTCATCTGCCAATCATCAGGCTTCTGTATAGTGTTCATCTGTGAGTCAGACTTTTACAGTGGTTTCAGATTAAAATTTGGGGCAGCCTATTGCTGTGCCAGAATGGTTTTTTCTTCATCCTGATTGGTTGGGAGTCTTGGTCTGTGTTTATTGGTCTTGGAGTTTGCTGTGTTCTGCTTGATTGCTGTTTCTAATATCTTCTGTCTGTTTTTTGGCTCTTTTTGTATCTTGATTGGCTGGCAACATTGTGTTGCTTTATTGGAGGCCTTTAGTGCAGCTTGGCTCTGGGTAAATGGACGGCTATCATTACTTAGGAAGCTAGGTTTCATCTGGGTACCTGGTTGGGGTGTGTTTGATACCTCCAGCTCAAACACACCCCAACCAGGCACCCAGATGAAACCTAGTTTCCTAATTAATGATAGCTGTCCATTTACCAAATCCCCCAGCAACTAAGACTAACCTGAGCACAACCAAGCCCCAACCAAGCCCCCACCTAAACAGAACAGAATTGCCTCCAGCCAATCAGAACACAGCCAAACCTCCAACCAATGAGAACACCCCCCACCCAATCAGAACACAGCCAAGCCCCCACCCAATCAAGTCACACCCCTAGCAGTTAAAAGGAAGAAGCAGCTGCAAGCTCACATCACTTTGAGAAGCGCAGAGCTGAAGACCAAGCCTGAAGATGATGAATACATACATATATATATATGTCTGGCATTCAGCTTTGTTTGGGTATTTTCCCACGTGGTGCTTTTAAAGTTGTAGCAACGTTTCAGCAGAATCTCATCTGCCATCATCAGGCTTCTGTATGGTGTTTCTCTGTGAGTCAGACTTTTACAGTGGTTTCAGATTTAAATTTGGGGCAGCCTATTGCTGTGTCAGAATGGTTTTTTCTTCCTCCTGATTGGTTGAGAGTCTTGGTCTGTGTTTATTGGTCTTGGAGTTTGCTGTGTTCTGCTACTAGTATCTTCTGTCTGTTTTTTTTTTGGGGGGGGGGGCTCTTTTTGTATCTTGATTGGCTGGCAACATTGTGTTACTTTATTGGAGGCCTTTAGTGCAGCTTGGCTTCGGGTAAATGGACGGCTATCATTCGTTAGGAAGCTGGGTTTCATCTGGGTGCCTGGTTGGGGTGTGTTTGAGCTGGAGGTATCAGGGGGGATCTGTTTGTGCCCAGGTGTTTGCCTGGCTTGTGGTGTGGAGATTTTTTTGTTTGTGAGTGCAGGCTTCCAAATGATTGACAGCCTGGTGGAATCATCTCTTCTGTTCATGCTTTCTGGTCTTTTTTCAATCTCTATGGCTTCTCTGATGATTCTGTGGCTGGGATTTTCTATGGTGGCTAGGGTTTTGGTGCCATTGAAGTTGATGTTATGACCTGTGGCTTCCATTTGTTGGACAAGTGAGGAAGTGTGTTCCAGCTTTTTGACTGCATTTTTGTGTTCATCCAGGCGGGTGCTTATTCTTCTATTGGTCTGTCCAATGTATGTGGCTGGGCATGAGGCACAGGGGACTTCATATATGCCTTGGTTTTCCAGGTCAATTTTGTCTTTGGGGTTCCTGAGGATGGCTGCTATTTTTCTGTCTGTTTTGAAGGCAGTCTTGATGTGGTGTCTGTATAGAATCTTACTAATTTTGTCTGTAGTGCCTCTTATGTAGGGCAGGACAGCTGTTCCATGGGTCTGTTCATCTTCTGGGTCTCTATTATGTCTCAGTGTGCTTTTGTGGATCAAGTTGGTGATTTTGCTTTTGTGGAAGCCGTTGGCTGTCAATATTTTAGTCAGGGTGCATAGTTCAGTCTTAATGTGTGTCTTGTCTGCCAGGCATTTGGTTCTAGTAATTAGTGTTTTAGCCACGGAGTTTATCTGTGCTGGGTGGTGGTGGGATTGGGCGTTGAGGTAGCGGTTGGTGTGTGTTTTCTGCTGGTATATGGTGTGTCCTAGTGTGCCATCTGTTTTCTTGTAGATTAGTACATCTAGGAATGGTAGTTGTTTGTTTGTTTCTGTTTCCATGGTGAACTTGATTTTGGGGTGTGCGCTGTTTAGGTGTGTTAGGAAGTTGTTTAGGTTTTCTTGTCCATGGGGCCAAATCACGAATGTGTCATCGATATATCTTAACCATAGCTTGGGTTTGAGTATGGCATTAGCCAGGGCTCTGGATTCAAATTCTTCCATGAACAGGTTTGCAATGACAGGTGACAGTGGTGATCCCATGGGGGCTCCTTCAATTTGTTTGTATCTTTGTCCTTTATATATGAAATATGTGTTGGTTAAGCAGTGTTCTGTTAGTTGCTACAACTTTAAAAGCACCACGTGGGAAAATACCCGAACAAAGCTGAATGCCAGACATGTAAGTACCCGCGAAAACTTAAGAAAACAAATATCAAACCTCTACGGGGAGGGAATAAACAACCAGATCAAAACCTACGAGAAACTGGAAATTAAAAGAGCAGTAATACTATGTGACCTCCAATTCCTACGCAGCTGCAGAGACAACAATACTACACCAACCTGCTTCAAATTAACATTTCATCAAAGCACAGCAGCCACTAAACGTATCCTGAAAAGAACTGAAATGGCTCTACTAAGGAACGAGCTCCACAGTAAGAGATTCCAATTAGATCAGTTAAACAAAGATTTGCTAGCACTACACCTGGAATTGAGCAGCAAAATCCACCCTCTACTTTGGGACAAGATAAAACAACTTACAACTTGGAGAGCTGAATCTGCAAACATTTACAAACAGGAAAAGCTCTTGAAAAAATTAAAGAAATTAGAACATGACAAGAAAACCCCCAACAACTCACAACAACACCTGAAACAATTAGTGTACAATGTTTCCAACAGAGAACTCACCAAAACAGAAACAGAAGTCCTAACCAAAGGATTCAATTATGCTATAGCACCCCAAAAAATCCCCACAGAATCCATCATATGTGCAGTAGAATCCAGCCTAACTAAATTAAATACAGATGAAGCTGATAAAATAAGACACCAAGTTACCAACATTCTATGCACAAGCAAACCACCCAAAAGCAACTTACAGCAAAATGAAATTAAAGCGCTACAAACCCTGAAAAGAGACAGCAGCATAATCATCCTCCCAGCAGATAAAGGGAATGCCACTGTAGTAATGGACAGAAAAGACTATGAAACTAAGTTGACAGACCTACTCCAAGACTCCACATACAAACCCATAAACACAGACCCAACCACATATCTGGAAAAATTAACCAAGAAGAAAATTATAACCAGCCACATAAGCAAAGAGATCCAACACACGATCATACCCAGAGAGAAATCTTCCAGATGCCCCAAACTATACGGCCTCCCAAAAATACACAAAGAAGGCATACCTCTCAGACCCATAGTCAGCTCCAGAGGAGCTACAAAACCTGGCTAAACACCTAGCAAAAGAGCTACAGCCCCATGCTGAAACAGCAGCTTCTCATGTACAAAACGCATACCACTTCTTGGAAATGATCAAAGATCTACACGTGGAGCAAGAAGATCTGCTTGTAAGTTTTGACGTGGTTTCACTATTCACTCAAGTCCCAATAAAAGAGACCCTCGAAATCATCAAAAATAAATACCAACCAGCTAAACACCTCATGGAACTAACAGAACACTGCTTAACCAACACATATTTCATATACAAAGGACAAAGATACAAACAAATTGAAGGAGCCCCCATGGGATCACCACTGTCACCTGTCATTGCAAACCTGTTCATGGAAGAATTCGAATCCAGAGCCCTGGCTAATGCCATACTCAAACCCAAACTATGGTTAAGATATATAGATGACACATTTGTGATTTGGCCCCATGGACAAGAAAACCTAAACAATTTCCTAACACACCTAAACAGCGCACACCCCAAAATCAAGTTCACCATGGAAACAGAAACAAACAAACAACTACCATTCCTAGATGTACTAATCTACAAGAAAACAGATGGCACACTAGGACACACCATATACCAGAAGAAAACACACACCAACCGCTACCTCAATGCCCAATCCCACCACCACCCAGCACAGATAAACTCTGTGGCTAAAACACTAATTACTAGAACCAAACGCCTGGCAGACAAGACACACATTAAGACTGAACTATGCACCCTGACTAAAATATTGACAGCCAACGGCTTCCACAAAAGCAAAATCACCAACTTGATCCACAAAAACACACTGAGACATAATAGAGACCCAGAAGATGAACAGACCCATGGAACAGCTGTCCTGCCCTACATAAGAGGCACTACAGACAAAATTAGTAAGATTCTATACAGACACCACATCAAGACTGCCTTCAAAACAGACAGAAAAATAGCAGCCATCCTCAGGAACCCCAAAGACAAAATTGACCTGGAAAACCAAGGCATATATGAAGTCCCCTGTGCATCATGCCCGGCCACATACATTGGACAGACCAATAGAAGAATTAGCACCCGCCTTGATGAACACAAAAATGCAGTCAAAAAGCTGGAACACACTTCCTCACTTGTCCAACACATGGAAGCCACAGGTCATAACATCAACTTCAATGGCACCAAAACCCTAGCCACCATAGAAAATCCCAGCCACAGAATCATCAGAGAAGCCATAGAGATTGAAAAAAGACCAGAAAGCATGAACAGAAGAGATGATTCCACCAGGCTGTCAATCATTTGGAAGCCTGCACTCACAAACAAAAAAATCTCCACACCACGCAGGCAAACACCTGGGCACAAACAGATCCCCCCTGATACCTCCAGCTCAAACACACCCCAACCAGGCACCCAGATGAAACCCAGCTTCCTAACGAATGATAGCCGTCCATTTACCCGAAGCCAAGCTGCACTAAAGGCCTCCAATAAAGTAACACAATGTTGCCAGCCAATCAAGATACAAAAAGAGCCCCCCCCCCAAAAAAAAAACAGACAGAAGATACTAGTAGCAGAACACAGCAAACTCCAAGACCAATAAACACAGACCAAGACTCTCAACCAATCAGGAGGAAGAAAAAACCATTCTGACACAGCAATAGGCTGCCCCAAATTTAAATCTGAAACCACTGTAAAAGTCTGACTCACAAACACCATACAGAAGCCTGATGATAGCAGATGAGATTCTGCTGAAACGTTGCTACAACTTTAAAAGCACCACGTGGGAAAATACCCGAACAAAGCTGAATGCCAGACATGTAAGTACCCGCGAAAACTTAAGAAAACAAATATCAAACCTCTACGGGGAGGGAATAAACAACCAGATCAAAACCTACGAGAAACTGGAAATTAAAAGAGCAGTAATACTATGTGACCTCCAATTCCTACGCAGCTGCAGAGACAACAATACTACACCAACCTGCTTCAAATTAACATTTCATCAAAGCACAGCAGCCACTAAACGTATCCTGAAAAGAACTGAAATGGCTCTACTAAGGAACGAGCTCCACAGTAAGAGATTCCAATTAGATCAGTTAAACAAAGATTTGCTAGCACTACACCTGGAATTGAGCAGCAAAATCCACCCTCTACTTTGGGACAAGATAAAACAACTTACAACTTGGAGAGCTGAATCTGCAAACATTTACAAACAGGAAAAGCTCTTGAAAAAATTAAAGAAATTAGAACATGACAAGAAAACCCCCAACAACTCACAACAACACCTGAAACAATTAGTGTACAATGTTTCCAACAGAGAACTCACCAAAACAGAAACAGAAGTCCTAACCAAAGGATTCAATTATGCTATAGCACCCCAAAAAATCCCCACAGAATCCATCATATGTGCAGTAGAATCCAGCCTAACTAAATTAAATACAGATGAAGCTGATAAAATAAGACACCAAGTTACCAACATTCTATGCACAAGCAAACCACCCAAAAGCAACTTACAGCAAAATGAAATTAAAGCGCTACAAACCCTGAAAAGAGACAGCAGCATAATCATCCTCCCAGCAGATAAAGGGAATGCCACTGTAGTAATGGACAGAAAAGACTATGAAACTAAGTTGACAGACCTACTCCAAGACTCCACATACAAACCCATAAACACAGACCCAACCACATATCTGGAAAAATTAACCAAGAAGAAAATTATAACCAGCCACATAAGCAAAGAGATCCAACACACGATCATACCCAGAGAGAAATCTTCCAGATGCCCCAAACTATACGGCCTCCCAAAAATACACAAAGAAGGCATACCTCTCAGACCCATAGTCAGCTCCAGAGGAGCTACAAAACCTGGCTAAACACCTAGCAAAAGAGCTACAGCCCCATGCTGAAACAGCAGCTTCTCATGTACAAAACGCATACCACTTCTTGGAAATGATCAAAGATCTACACGTGGAGCAAGAAGATCTGCTTGTAAGTTTTGACGTGGTTTCACTATTCACTCAAGTCCCGATAAAAGAGACCCTCGAAATCATCAAAAATAAATACCAACCAGCTAAACACCTCATGGAACTAACAGAACACTGCTTAACCAACACATATTTCATATACAAAGGACAAAGATACAAACAAATTGAAGGAGCCCCCATGGGATCACCACTGTCACCTGTCATTGCAAACCTGTTCATGGAAGAATTCGAATCCAGAGCCCTGGCTAATGCCATACTCAAACCCAAACTATGGTTAAGATATATAGATGACACATTTGTGATTTGGCCCCATGGACAAGAAAACCTAAACAATTTCCTAACACACCTAAACAGCGCACACCCCAAAATCAAGTTCACCATGGAAACAGAAACAAACAAACAACTACCATTCCTAGATGTACTAATCTACAAGAAAACAGATGGCACACTAGGACACACCATATACCAGAAGAAAACACACACCAACCGCTACCTCAATGCCCAATCCCACCACCACCCAGCACAGATAAACTCTGTGGCTAAAACACTAATTACTAGAACCAAACGCCTGGCAGACAAGACACACATTAAGACTGAACTATGCACCCTGACTAAAATATTGACAGCCAACGGCTTCCACAAAAGCAAAATCACCAACTTGATCCACAAAAACACACTGAGACATAATAGAGACCCAGAAGATGAACAGACCCATGGAACAGCTGTCCTGCCCTACATAAGAGGCACTACAGACAAAATTAGTAAGATTCTATACAGACACCACATCAAGACTGCCTTCAAAACAGACAGAAAAATAGCAGCCATCCTCAGGAACCCCAAAGACAAAATTGACCTGGAAAACCAAGGCATATATGAAGTCCCCTGTGCATCATGCCCGGCCACATACATTGGACAGACCAATAGAAGAATTAGCACCCGCCTTGATGAACACAAAAATGCAGTCAAAAAGCTGGAACACACTTCCTCACTTGTCCAACACATGGAAGCCACAGGTCATAACATCAACTTCAATGGCACCAAAACCCTAGCCACCATAGAAAATCCCAGCCACAGAATCATCAGAGAAGCCATAGAGATTGAAAAAAGACCAGAAAGCATGAACAGAAGAGATGATTCCACCAGGCTGTCAATCATTTGGAAGCCTGCACTCACAAACAAAAAAATCTCCACACCACGCAGGCAAACACCTGGGCACAAACAGATCCCCCCTGATACCTCCAGCTCAAACACACCCCAACCAGGCACCCAGATGAAACCCAGCTTCCTAACGAATGATAGCCGTCCATTTACCCGAAGCCAAGCTGCACTAAAGGCCTCCAATAAAGTAACACAATGTTGCCAGCCAATCAAGATACAAAAAGAGCCCCCCCCCCAAAAAAAAACAGACAGAAGATACTAGTAGCAGAACACAGCAAACTCCAAGACCAATAAACACAGACCAAGACTCTCAACCAATCAGGAGGAAGAAAAAACCATTCTGACACAGCAATAGGCTGCCCCAAATTTAAATCTGAAACCACTGTAAAAGTCTGACTCACAAACACCATACAGAAGCCTGATGATAGCAGATGAGATTCTGCTGAAACGTTGCTACAACTTTAAAAGCACCACGTGGGAAAATACCCGAACAAAGCTGAATGCCAGACATGTAAGTACCCGCGAAAACTTAAGAAAACATATGTTTTCTTAAGTTTTCGCGGGTACTTACATGTCTGGCATTCAGCTTTGTTCGGGTATTTTCCCACATGGTGCTTTTAAAGTTGTAGCAACGTTTCAGCAGAATCTCATCTGCCATCATCAGGCTTCTGTATGGTGTTTGTCTGGAACTTTTCTGGAGTTTTTTTCCTCTCCTTTGCTGGTACTTTGCTTGTGTGGAGTGACCATTCAAAGTTATAATGGCACCAAAAAAAGTGACTTATGACCATTTTTCACACTTACAACTATTGCAGCATCCCCACAGTCATGAGAAGCCAAGCTAAGAGATGCATGCCTCAATGTGAGCGATACTGAGTTGGCCATGCCCAGCCAATAACATGACCACCAAGCCATGCCCACAAACTAAGCCACGCCCACAGAGCCAGTTGTTAAAAAATTTGAATCCCACCCCTGCATGCATGTACATACATACATACATACATACATACATACATACATACATACATTCATTCATATTAGTTGGACTAACATAGAATAAAGGAGGACACTGCTTATAAGGCAAAAATGATGAAAGAAGATAAGCAACACAGCAATATATTAATTGTTACAATTATTAGGTATAAGGGCTAAAAAAATTCCAATGAATGAATGACTGAACAAGAAAAGATAATTAAGTAAACTAACTACAGAGACATCAAAATAATAAGACTTTGCTGTGGAAGAGTGAGATGGAAAAGAAGAAAGGACTGCAGGATAAATAAAGAACATGAAAGAAGATTAAGTAAGAGCATTAAATCAAATAAGCAGTTTTGTCTAGTGGTTAAGGTGTTGGCCTGTAAACTAGGAGACTGGAGTTCTAGTCTTGCCATAGCCATGAAAGGTGGCTGGGTGACTTTTGGCAAGTTTCTCATCCCAAACCACCTCACAGGAGTGTTGCTGTGGGAAAAATAGGAGGAGGGAGTATCAAATATTTTCACCTCCTTGAGTTACTTATAAAAATAATAAAAGTGGAGTAAAAATCTAATCAAGTAAATAAATAAAATATTCAGACATTTCAGCACACTGGCTTCTGAACTACATATGTGCAGCAGAGGACTAAAGTGGATTTTGAAATTCAAACAGAGTAAATCAATAAATGAATCTCTCCCTCCTGTGGAATTAAAAGCCATTTTACATTAGTTTCAATATTTGTCCCCAAGTTAAACTGAACTGTAAAGCACTCCCCTTTTTTTGTCAGGGAATTACAAGAACCTTTTCAAGGAACTTATAGATATACACTCATCACCCTATTCCCTTTTGAGGTAAGCACAATATTATGCAAAGTCCAAAAAAGAATAAAAATGTATTAAGCAAAAGGAAATTAAAGATGGAAATAAAAGGAAAGGAAATCTATTAAAAGTATTTTTGAATTATCAAATGCAGAGTATACAGCTATCAAGAGGAAAACACATTATATATGAAATGAAGAATTAGGAATAATGGTAGAAGCATATTTTATGGAAAGAAATAAAGTCCTTAGGATATGCATATTTGCTGTTCATTGTAAGCCTTTTACAATCAGATGACTAAAGCAATGATAAATGAACACTTGCATTTGCAGATTTAATCCATATATGTAAAAGCTAAACACCAGTCACTCATCATGAAATCTCCAGATCTCTAAAGTCTACAAACTTGAAATTTGGCACATATGTTTCTCTTGGCTTCTAGGTTCTTGCTAAAAAGGATTTTCTGAAATGACCATCAGATCTTTAGTATTTCTTATACAATATAATTAACATACTCTGGTGCTGAGTTAGACATTGTACTCTCTTTCCCCATCTGAAAAGAACTCCATTACATATTTATGGAAATTTGTGATCAAGAAAAGTCACATAGCACACAGATGGATAGTTGCTTTCACAAAGGAATTCTGTCACTTGGAATGATGTATAATTACAATCTTAAGATTAATCAGGTTCTGTAAATGTAACCAGATAAGATGCTACTTCCTTTAATATGTTTGCCCAATTAGATAGCATGAACCCAGAATTATTTTGATCAAGGTCATGCAAAGCATTCACCCTCAAGCTTTTAGAATTCTATATATAGTCAGAGAGTTAGTCTGGTGTAAGGGTTAAGGTGCTGGTCTAGAGACCCCAAGTCTGTGAGTTCTAGTTCTGCTTTAGGCATAAGGCATAACTCAACCTACTCTTGAATGTATATGTTGGCATGTTGGATGCCACCATATTATTTGTACCTCATTCAACCAAGTTTCCATTTCTTCTTCTTCTTGCTTCTCCCTGCCTTTCCCCACAGATTTCAGTTTAAAGCTCTCCAAATCATGTAGCCTTCCAAACAAATCCTTCTCAGTTCTTGTGAGGAATTCCTCATTTCAGAAACATGTCAACATTAAAAAAAAAAATCAAAACTGTTCCCATTGGCGATGCCAGTTTTCCCTTTTTTGAGTATTATTCTTTGTCTTCTTGTGCCATCTCTTTTGATAATTAGGAGTTAAAGAAACATTACATGTGACCTAGCTCTTTCGCCAACTTTATCGTCCTTGGCAACTTCTTCAAGACTTAGCCTGGCTGTGTGATTTGTTCCCACACGGTTTTGTCAAAAGAGCCTTGGAAATCTTTCCCTCACATCATAAAGTATTTCCCCAGGAAGTCAGCAGACTTCTTTTTATTGGCTGTCTGGTCAACAGATTGCTGCTTCTGTCTCTCTAAATAAACAATCTTAAATTACCATGACCCATCATTTTTATCTCTTCAGGGTGAAGGCAGGATATTTTCCTCTAGCAAAGCTGGTGAGTATTCTTCCTCGGTTTCTAAGGTTTGTGGTGTCTTCTCTTCATCCAGGATCCTGGGGTTTCAAATGTGGGGTCTTGAAATCTATTCTGTGGCTTCAGAATAAAAAAGTTCTTTGGTGCAAAGTGTCCATGGGATGGGTCAGTGATGGCCATTGAGCCATCAAGATGACAGGCAAGACTAGGCAGTTGAAATCTCATACATGTAAAAAGCACATTGGTTACTCAGTTGCACCCATCATGTTAATGGCATCGATACACACACAGATGCCCCTGTCTGGTGTCATATTCTTTTCTTTGTCTCGTGAACTTGGGTTTCTCCTGTCTTCTAGAAGGCTTCTTGTGTTATGGCTCCTCTCTCAGTACTTCCTATTTTTGATTCAAGGATTCCATTTTCATTGATAATGTAGGAATTGGCCAATTTTATCTCTAATCTTTTGCTCAAAACCTAATCTTTTCCCTGTGTTATAATCTACAATAGACAATTTTTATGTTCCCAATGGATGCATGCTTCTCAGCAGTCATCATACATGCATGCATGTCATTGTATCTAACTAGAAAATATATTCCATCATAGATTTGAAGGCCAACACATTTGCTTGTTTATGGTTTATCCAAGACTGAGAAGCAGCAGGATGAAGAATTCACTTGGCAAAAAGAAAAAGGGAATTTGCAAAATGGAAGAGGAGATAAGAAATATTGATGTAAAGTAGAAGAATATTTGCCAAGGACACATTTTGGTGGAAAGAACGAAATTTACTGATGTAAAAAATATAAGCTGTGGTAATTACTGTGGAATAAGAGAATCAAGAGAATTATGAATATGATCATGTAGCAAAAAAAGTTTGGTTGTAATTGTTAACTATAGATTCTCAAGTTATCCAAAGTGTTGTGATTGGGACAGTGGCAGTTGTATATAGGAATCACTCTTGTTTGAAATCAAATCAATTTCTGACCAATCACTGTTCCAGTTATACAGTCTGTGTATTAGTACCATTACTATAAAGGTGAAGGAAAAGGACTCCCTGAAGATTTTAATCCGCTAGTCATTACTGAGTAAACTTTAGGGGTGGTGCTCATCTCCATTTCAAGGCCATTAAGCCAGTGCTGTCCAAATGTATTTCTGTGGTCATGTAGCCAGCATGATGTCACAGAGCACTGTTACCTTCCTACCTTAGTGATACCTGTTTATCTACTTGCATTTGCATGCTTTCAAACTTGTAGAAACTGGGGAGGATGGGAGCTATTATGTGGCACTCACGTCTTCAATCCCAGCTGCTGGCTTTCCAGACAACAAGCCCAGTGTCTTCACCAAATGAATGTTAGAGGAAGACCAAATTCATTAGAAACTTCATAGAATCAATCTACCTGAGCTCTGAGAATTTAATCTTTATTACATAGTGTTATTTAACATTAGGAATTAATAATGTTCTAACAGCTACCTTGATTTCATTCTGTTATATTGGAAGTGTTTCCTATCTTACTGCCAACAGACATGTAGGATTTGGTATTTTTATTGACAGGTTTCATTAATAACTGCACTTCACACTGTGCCAGTAATGTCAACAGTGTTCATGTTGAATTTAGTTTGTCACTAAAGAAAGGCCTTAGACACCCTTTCTTTGGTTTGGATTATCACCCCACAGAGTGAAGGGTAGTCAAGTGACCTCCTGAAGTTTAAGCATTAATCCTTAAACATAGGATAAATCACTTAGCACAATCTAAAACAGTTTATGGTATTCAATTATCACATCACATTTTGATCCCAAGGATTCAGGATCTGTGTGACTTTGTCTCATGCACCCCCTCTATGGGCTGTCAATTATCAATCAGCAATTTCATTCATACCAACCACACAAACAGATAGCAGCAAATGCTGCTTTTAAATAACTGTTCTGTACCTTAATTTGAATTCTTTGAATCCCCGCGCTTTGATTGGCCAAAGCGCGGGGCGATCGGATTGGTTAGGCGAGCCGCGCCGATTGGCTCCCTGAGAATCTCCCGCGATTGGTAGATTCGAATCGCGGGAGATTCAAAGCGGTGTCATTGGCCGCGGCCGCCGCGGCTTGGAAATAAAAAGCCACAAGGTTTTCCAAAGAGCCAGTTCGGTTCCTACTTCAATAAAGAGCTTGATACAAAGTCACTGAATCCTGGCCTCCTTCCAAGCGGACACAACACTGGCGACAAAGGTGGGATTCTGATCCTGAACCGAAGCACGTGTCCGATGGAAGCCAGCCAACAGACGAGATGGCCAGCATCGCGCCACCAACCCCCTTCAACCCTGCTAGCGAGGACTGGGAAGCTTACATGGACAGACTCTGCATGTTCCTCGAATGCAACGACCTGAAGGATGCCACCAGACCGAAGAAATGAGCTGTCTTCCTAACGCATTGCGGGCCCGCAGTGTTTAAGATGGCAAAAGCACTTGCCAAGCCCGCCGATGTTACCGCGATGGATTGGGATGACCTCGAGCCATTACTCCGGAGAAATTACGCTCCAGCCGTACCCATCCTCATCCGATGACACGAATTTTATCGGCAGGACCAGCAGTCGGGTGAGAGTTTCAGTGATTTCGTCGCAGAGCTGCGGCGACTTGGAGGACTATGCGAGTTCTCCAATATGAACGAGGCCCTGCGGGACCGAATCGTGCTCAGCCTTTGGGACTCCGTTCTCCAAAGTCGGTTGATGGCCAAGGGCAACATCGCCCTCACCGATGCCATCACAGAAGCCACGGCAGCCGAAGCCACCCGACAATCAGCAGACCACATGCGGAGACCGAACGCCGGGGACCACACCGCAAACAACCACCCTGCAAGGTCGACCGAGGCCCAACCTGAAACTACCACCCACCAGGGCGAACTCCACTCCACCTCGGGCACTTCAGATGAGGAGGAAGACATCCACCGTCTACAGGCAGGCCGCGACCAGCGCAGCCGGTGGAGTCATAAGTCGAGGACCGCGTGTGCCGGTTGCGGAGGTGACCACCCCGATCCGAATGCCAGTGCTTCAACTCAGCTTGCCGGCACTGCGACAAGAAGGGCCACATCGCCCGCGTCTGCCGCCTCAAGAAAACCCACAGCCCCAGACGATGGGACCCGAGCGAGCGGAGACGAGAGAACACACCCCCCAGGACCAGAGACCGCCCAGCAGACAACCGTTCGGACCAGAATGGATGAGCCCAACGAGGTGGCGAGACCCGGTGGAGAGAAGAGACACATCAGACGGTCACCATCGGCCACGCAACAACCTCAGACGCCAGAAAAGTTTACGTGGAGGTAGGCATCGAAGGCGAACCCTGTAAAATGGAGGTGGACTCCTGGTCCTACCTCTCAATGGTAGCCTGACAAGAAATTAAATGTTTGGTGCCTACCATCCAGAAAAGGGAACTAGAAAACCAGAGACTAATCCTCAAAGACTACCAGGGAAACCGCATCCCTGTAGTCAGAACAGTACAGTTCACAGTGACCTACAAGGGGCACACCAAAAGACTTCCCTTGACCATCGTCGATCGAGACCGACCTAGCCTGCTGGGACTTCAATGGTTCGCACTGCTCAGCATCGCAGTCACGGGCATCGACCACATCGCCGAAGCCAACTGGGAGCAGCAACTGGGCCGGGACTTCCAAGAAGTGTTCGACGGCACCCT
Source organism: Hydrophis major (assembly GCA_033807585.1). Lineage (NCBI taxonomy): Eukaryota > Metazoa > Chordata > Lepidosauria > Squamata > Elapidae > Hydrophis > Hydrophis major. The sequence goes on from CM066329.1 coordinate 284,728,474, forward strand.
AGGCAAGTATTGAGGGCCCCCTATATCCTTCAGCCTAGACCCAAACGTTCCCCTGAAACGCCTAAAACCAAGGCGGGTACCCTTCGCACTCAAACTGAAAATCGATGAGCAAATTGACAAGCTCGTCAAGCAAGGGGTCCTACAACCCATAGACTACGCCCAGTGGGAGACCCCAATAGTCACCCCAATCAAGCCTGATGGGTCAGTGAGAATCTGCGGGGACTATAAGGCGACCCTAAATGGCGCCTTGCAGCAAAGCGCTTGCCCCATCCCAGTAGTGCAACATCTCCTACACTAACTGGGAGGGGGCAAAGTTTTCACGAAACTCAACCTTGCCCAAGCATACCAGCAACTGCCGGTCAACGAGGAAACTGCAGAGGCGCAAAGCATAGTCACCCACCGGGGAGCCTTTAGATGTAACCAACTCCAATTCGGAGTCAGCGTGGCACCTGGAATTTTCCAGAGCCTCATGGACTCTTACAAGGCATCAAGGAGGTGGTACCCTACTTCAACGATGTACTAGTATCGGCAACCAACCAGGCCGAGCTAGAGAGTCGCCTAAGGGAGGTGCTAACGAGATTCAAAGAAACTGGGCTTAAAGTGAAAAGGGAAAAATGCCAGCTGTACACAGAGCGGGTCGAATTCCTAGGATACCTCCTAGACTGACATGGCGTCCACCCAACTGACAAAAAAATTAAAGCCATCAAAGAAGCCCCCACACCCAGGTCAAAAACAGAACTGCAGGCATTTCTGGGGCTACTTAACTTTTATAATGTCTTCCTGCCCCAAAAGGCGACCACGGTGGAGCATTTGCATAGGCTTTTGGACAAGGCGGCTACCTGGACTTGGGGGAAACGCGAGGAAGCCGCCTTCAGGAAAACCAAGGACCTGCTCACTTCGGATGCCGTCCTCATCCAGTACAACGAGACCCTACCACTAGCCATCACATGTGACGCATCACCCTTCGGCATTGGCGCTGTCCTCAGCCACACTCTCCCCGAAGGAAAGGAAGCACCCATCGCGTTCTTTTCAAGGACCCTCACCAAACCGGAGCGGAACTATAGCCAGCTGGACAAAGAGGCTTTGGCTATCGTCGCTGCAGTCAAAAGGTTTCACAAGTACCTCTACGGCCGGACATTTACCATCATCACTGACCACAAACCGCTGCTGGGAATACTCGCAGGGAACAGGGCCACCCCGAACATTCTGTCTCCCAGAATGACAAGGTGGTCCGAATTCCTGGCCGCCTACAACTACGGGCTCACACACTGACCCGGTAAGACTATCTCCCATGCGGATGCCTTAAGCCGCTCACCGTTACCCAAACCAGACACTGACCCAGCACCCACGATGACCACATTCAGCATAGAGACTCTACCCAACCTACCCATAACCGCATCAGACATTGCCCGAGAAACTAATAAAGACAAACGTCTGGCATGGGTTTTGCATTGGGTAGAGAAAGGGTGGCCGGAAAAGGAAAATGACGAGACTTTCAGGACATTCCGAAACCGGCAAACGGAACTCTCGTTACTAAAAGGGTGTATACTATGGGGGGATAGGGTGGTCATTCCAGAAAAATTATAAGGGAAGGTACTGGAACTGTTACACGAGGGGCACCCGGCCATCATTAGAACGAAAGCTCTGGCCAGAAGTTACGCTTGGTGGCCAGGGATGGACAAACAGATCGAGACCTGGGTAGCAAGGTTTCAACAATGCCAGGAAACTAAACCAAGCCCACCCACAGCACCCATCCTAGAGTGGGAAACCCCCAGGGGACCTTGGTCTAGAATCCACATAGATTTCGCTGGGCCCACAAAAGGACACACTTTCTTAATAACCGTAGACGCTTACTCCAACTGGCTGGAGGTAAGCAACATGAGAACAACCACCACGGAAGCCGTGACCAAAGAACTCTGCAAACTCTTCGCAACACACAGCCTCCCGGACGTCCTCGTATCCGACAATGGACCCCAATTCACATCGCTGGAATTCGAAAAATTCCTAGTGGAAAGGGGCATACGACATGCACTGACAGCCCCGGTGCATCCGGCGGCGAACGGAAGGGCGGAACGGATGGTTCAATTCACAAAAAAAACCATCCAGAAAATAGACCACGGGGAGATCCAGGACAAAATAAATAAATTACTCTTCATACAGCACATAACCCCGAACACCACAACAAATAAAAGCCTGGCAGAACTGCTAATGGGGAGGAAAATAAGGTCTCCACTCGATAGACTACACCCCCACTTACAACCCAGAGAAACCCCCAGACTCCACCAGCAAACACGAACCTTCGCACCAGGTGATGCCGTCTACGCGAAGAACCTAAACGGAGACCCATTATGGGTACCAGCAATCATAACACAGCTAACAGGTCCACGCTCGTACTGGCTACAAACAACCAATGGACGAGCGTGGAAATGCCACATCGATCAGTTAAGATCGAGGACTGCCACACAAGACACCACCGACATGCAACCAAACAAAACCAAACCCTCAACACAAACCAAGAGGGGAGGGGATATCCCGGGAACCATAACTCAGAAGAAAGAAACCAGCCATACTCACCTGCAAGCAGCCAGCACGAAACCTCGCCAGGAAGAGACAGCCAGGCCAGCTCAACCAACCCGGGAAGACCGAGCGGGAGCGGCGAAACCCGCAGCTCAACCAACCCGGGTAGCCCAGGAGGGAGCTGCGAAGAGCGGCCCGGCCAGACATACCAGGCAGTTCCCATGACGGAGTCCGGAGAAACAGAGATCCCGACCGAACCGGCGGGATCCAACCGACAACTGACCTGTGCAGGTCCAGTAGGCAAAGACGGAGCCCCGCCTACCTATGGGACTACGCTACGTAAGGACCGAACCAAGAGGGGAGGGGTGTTCTGTACCTTGATTTGAATTCTTGGAATCCCCGCGCTTTGATTGGCCAAAGCGCGGGGCGATCAGATTGGTTAGGCGAGCCGCGCCGATTGGCTCCCTGAGAATCTCCCGCGATTGGTAGATTCGAATCGTGGGAGATTCAAAGTGGTGCCATTGGCCGCGGCCTGGAAATAAAAAGCCGCAAGGTTTTCCAAAGAACCAGTTCGGTTCCTACTTCGATAAAGAGCTTGATACAAAGTCACCGACTCCTGGCCTCCTTCCAAGCGGACACAATAATAACTATCTTGCTTCATTCATTTGGCAAAATGGAAGCCAAGAAAACCTTTTAAGTATTTTTTACTTAAGTTTATACATGTGTTTTCCGCAATAGAAATAAAAACACATCTAGATGGTGGAATATAAAATAAGATTGCTATAATTCACGGGTGAGACCACACTTGGAATACTGCATCCATTTCTAGTCATCAATGGGACAAAAAAGATTTTGAGACCCTACAAAGGGTACAGAAAAGAAGTTCATAAGGAGTCTGGTGAACAATTGAAGGAACCAAGTATGTCCAGTCCAATGAAGAGAAGGACTAGGAGTGATATGATAGCAGGTTTTCAGTACTTGAGACACTGTCACAGAGAAGAGGTTGACCTAGTCTCCAAAGTACAGTAATACCTCAGTACTTAACTGCTTTGAAATTCATCTAATTTGTCACTCAACACATTTTCGTGTGAAAATTTTGTCCCAGTACTCATTATTTGTTTGGTACTCAATGTGTAAGCTAGAACTTCTCAGTGTTGGCTGTCTCATGATTCGCTACTCTTTTCAGCTGAAACAAAGAGGAAAAATTGATTTGGTACTCATGATTTTTGGTATTTATCACACCACCTAGAATCAATTACTGACAAGTACTGAGGTACCTAAGGTCAGGACAGGAAATAGTGGGTAAAGAGAGATCCAAACTAGAATTGGGGAGAAATTTCCTGAAAGTGAAAACAATTAATCAGTGGAACAGTGGACTCCAGGAATGTCTACTCCATCACTGGAGGTTTTCATGAATAGATTGGACAGCCATTTGTCTGGAATGTGATAGGGTCTCCTGCTGGAGAAAAGGGTTGGACTAGAAAAATTCCATGGTCCCTTCCAACCAGGGGTGGGATTCAACCAATGTTACTACCAGTTCGGTAATTATGTTTTGCACGCTTTGTGTACAGGTGTGCCATATGCGTGCTGTATGTACGTGTAATAAACTTTAATCTGTGCCTCCTGGACAGCTGCTAAGAGCTATGCATGGGTGCGCAGCATTTGAAAAGCCACTTATTTACTGCTTTTTCAACCTCAGCTGTGTGGCGCAAAGCAGCTGAGGTTGAAAAAGCAGGGAATAAAGGACAGGTAAGAGCCATGGCGAGTGGGAGAACCGGTTTGGTGTCTGCTACTCTTCAGAGCTACCAGTTCTATAGAGCCAGGCAGAACCGGTAGCATCACCCCTGCTTCCAACCCCATTAGTGTATGTTCTGTGTTAATATGACATGTAGTTGATCAGCTTGCTTAAGTCTTAGCTGGAAAGGAAGAAAAGGAAAAGAAGAGGACTGGGCATTAACAGAAGAAACAGGCCTTCTGGCAGTCAAATAAAACAACGACTTTGTATTTCTTAAAATATAAACTCTTTAGAAGATTCTAATCTCTCATTAGTTTAGGTCTATTACTTTATATATTTCTCTAGTGCTTTAAATTGGACTCCCATAATTTGTACCCTCTTATTGACATTATCCAAGCTTCCAACTTCTTAACTTGTTCCTTTGAGGGATGCATCATCCCAACATATTTGTGTTTTAGACACTGTAAGTAGCTTGCAAAAATAGTAAAGCAAGGGCCTTTTTATGTTACTCCTTGCTTCTAGTATAACATTTATTTCATTCAAATCTGACTGTCACATTTTAATTTTAATATAAGTTAAAATTCAAGAAATAACTGGTAGCAATTGTCAATTACAATGACAGCAATAGAATATTTTCACCTTCTAGCACACCAGAAAAAAATATAATTTTAACAGACAAGAAACAGATTATTTGCAGCTCAGGGTTAAACCGTGAGGTCCTTGGTGCTCTCTGCATTTGGTTGTTTTCTTGCACATGTTTCATTACCCAACTAGGTAATATCATCAGTGCAAGAAGGAGGTGGAGTTTTCTATATAGACAGAGAGTAACCCTCACTCCCTTCTAGCACTGATGATGTTACCTAATTGGGTAATGAAACATCTATATAAAAAACAACCATATAAACATCCAATCACTCAAAAGTACTAAAAGTACAAGATACTAGCAAAATTATATTTGAGATGCCTCAGAGAAAAAGAAAACCCAATGCATGGGAAAATTCTGAAGTGATTCTTATACACAAGAAAGAGGCCCAAAATTATTTTAAGAACTATTGCTCAGTAAGCTTTCTTTCAGTTATCTACAAAGTTTTCATTAAGATAATAGCAAAAAGAATATTGAGAATGTTAAATGATGCGGAGCCAAAGGTACAGGCAGGGTTTAGAAGTGTCTAGAGATCAATGGATCACATCCAGGTTGTTCAGCACAAGTACACCATGCCTCTTTACATGGCTTTCATTGACTACAAAAAGGCATTTGACTCAGTATTCCAGCAATTAATGCATTGCTCAACCAAGGCATAGACACTGCTTACAGAAACTTACTACAATCAATGTATGAATAAACAATGGCAACAATTTGCCTTAATAATCTTAAAATGGAAATCAACATAGAATGAGCTGTGTGACAAGGTGATACAATATCTCCTATCATTTTCTCAGCCTGTCTTGAAGAAATATTTCACAAACTAGACTGGGCAAAAGATGGAATAAAAATCAATGGCACCTATTAAAATCACCTAAGATTTTCAAAGGATGTTGTTCTCTTCTCAAAAAACCCAGAAGAGCTACAAAGACACATACAAGATCTCAAGTATAGTCATGCTGCACAAAGCAGGAGAACCATTAGGCTTAAAAATAAACCAGGTTATGTTTATTAAATTCAACAAAGAAAGTTACATACTCAGCATTACAAAACAAGATAGAAAGACCTGCACATGGATTAGAGAACAAGTGAAAGTATACAATACTGTCAAAAGACTAAAATAATTGAAATGGAATTGGGCTGGTCACATAGTGAGAAAAACTGATGGCAGGTGGACCAAAGCAATCATAGAATGGATCCCCCTTGATTTAAAAAAAGTATCCACAAAAAAGATCTAAAACAAGTTGGATTGGTGACATCAGCAAGTATTGCGTGCCCAATTGGTAAAAGAAATCTCAGGACTATATAGGTTGGAAACATGCGGAAGAGGCCTTCATCCTGCAGTAGATAGACAACGGCTAAAATGATAAACCATCCAATGACAAAAATATATCAATGTTAAAATAATTCCGAATTCCAATTATGATGTCATAATTAAAATGTTGGCCAGGAGTTTCTAGTCCACCTCATCCATGGATATTCACTGGTTGGAATTGGGATAGTCATTCATTTGAAACCCAATCAACACCATGGAATTGTTACTGTGACAGAAATTAAGCCTTGTACTATGCTCAGATATAAGTTCACTGAAATTACTTTAAAACTATGTGATATATATCCAATTCCAATCACTCTTTCCTTTTTTACAATGATTCTTCAGTGCACAGTCTTGGGATTTAAGAAGCTGCTACTCTGAAAATCTATCTGTTTTCTAAAGAACAAATGCTTAGATCATTATAGGGTTACATAAATTAATGTGGGAAAGGGAAATATGAAAACTTTGTTCATCCTAGCTAGTGATATATGTATCCTTTAAAGGAGAAATTTTAAGCTGTTATATCATATTTCCATCTACAAGTTACTGCATTTACCAAACACAAAAAAACAGATCACTCATATTACATTTATGCTGAGAAAAATGTAATATAATTATCGAAGGAATTGTTCACCATAGTAATCTAGATGCTCCAAGTTACTGTGGTATTTACCCTGACTAATTTACAAAGAACAACAGTGTTAAGAAGGATAATAGTCAGGCATTACTCCACATTTTTCAAAAGTTGATACTCTTGAGAACTGACTCCAAAATATTTTATAGCAATACCAAGGGGAAAAAGAGAGATTTCATAATTGAAAGTATTAAGTTCTGTGCATGGGTGCAAGGAGCGGAGACGAGGCAGTGAACAGTGAACTTCAACTCTTTATTAATCATACTGAACAGAGCAATCACCTAGGGCGGCAGCAGCCCTTTTATAGGGTTGGCTGCTGTCCTATTAGTCAATGAGAAACATGGAAGTATTAAACCCTTGAACCAATGAGAGTTGGCCCGTTAACAGCCAATCAGATTTCCCAGAAAGGACCAATCCAATGTCGCTATTATCAGCCAATCAGAAGTGTAGGATTAGAACCCTGCTTTTTACTTAAGGTTGTTAAAACTTTATTAAACGCCTTTATTAGTTCATAACACCCCTTCCCCATAGGTTTCGTTTGAGGGGTGCAGTGACGTAATCCCGTAGATATGCAGGTTGTTTCAACTGTCTATTAGATTTTCGCTGTCCCACCGGTTCTTGTCTGTAGTCCAGTTTCGGTGGAACGTTTTTTGATTTATCTGGTACAGGCGGTTCCGCATCCTCACAGGACAACTTGGTGCCGCTAATTCTGTTGTTGTTGTCCTCCGGTCTCTGCGGGCTCGCCTCCATTGAGGTATTCCTCTGTGGCGAGGTAACCCCCCTTCCTGATTCTTCTTCATGTAACGCGCTGGCCTGCTGACTTTTTCGATTTCGTCATCCAGCATCTCGAATTCAGTTCCCTCAACATCCCCTCCCCCCTCAGTTTGAGAGTCACAGGAGTCGCGGGAACTGGGTTGCAACCTAGAGTGAAGCTGATCTATATGGCGTTTCCATATCTTTCCATCCAATGTTTGCACGTGGTACAATCTGGGCCCGGTGGTTTGGGTTACGGTTGCTTCGACCCATAATGGTTCGCTGGAAAGGTTTTTAGCGAAGACTAAGTTGCCTACCTTGAACTCACAGCATTTTCCGCTAGATCCACAGGGTTTCTCTGGTGCGTAGGATGGGTGGAGACGGTCGAGGTGGGAGCAGAGCTTGCATCCCATCAACAGTTCAGCTGGAGTCTTGTTGGTGACGCTGTGCGGGGTGATGTGTTGGAATAGGAGTATTCTGTTTAGTTTGTCGTCAATGTCTCCATAGTCCATCTTGTGGAGAGTTTTTTTAACAAATTGGACCATGCGCTTGGCCCTGCCATTGGCCGCAGGGTGTGCCGGCGAGGTTAGCGCATGGCGGATACCCCAGTCCGCTAAGTATTGTTCAAATGACAGGGCGGTGAACTAGGGTCCATTGTCGGAGACTAGAATGTCTGGCAGTCCATGTGTTACGAATAGTTTATTTAATTTGCGGATGACTGAATCGGTTGTAGTAGTCTTCATCTTGTGGATTTCGAGCCAGTTGGAATAGGCATCCACTGTTAGGAGGAACGTATGTCCCTTAGTAGGTCCCGCAAAGTCAATGTGGATGCAGGACCACGGTCCCCGGGGGGTTTCCCACTCCATTGGAGTTGCTCTAGGTGGGGCACTGCTGACTTCTTGGCATTTTAGACAAGTCTTCACCCAGGCTTCAATTTGCTTATCGATGCCTGGCCACCACACGTAGCTTCGTGCAAGCGCTTTCATGTGCACGATGCCGGGGTGACCGTCATGCAATGCTTTCAAAACTGCTCATTGTAAACGCTCTGGGACGACGACTCTGTCTCCCCATAGGATGAAGCCTTTCTGCGAGAAAAGTTCTGTTTGCCGGTTTCTGAAAGGGGTGAAGTCGTCAGGGGTTTGTTCTACTGGCCATCCTTGTTCAACCCAGCTGAGAACTCATGCCAGGACAGGATCTCATTTCATTTCGATAGCGATGTCTCTGGCTGTTAGCGGCGGTGAATGTAGTGTTTCAATCTGGAGTGTCATGAGGGTTGGAGCTGGGTCGTCGACGGTTTCCAGAAGTGGGGCACGGCTCAATGCATCAGCGTGGGGAATGGCTTTCCCCGGATGGTGTTGCAATTTATAATTGTACGCAGCTAAGAACTCCGACCAATGAGTCATTCTAGGTGACAGTATATAGGGGGTTGGCTTGTCTCCTGCTATAATCCCCAGCAAAGGTTTGTAATCGGTAATAATAGTAAAAGCTCGTCCATGCACATATTCATGAAACCGTTTCACAGCAGATACAACAGCAAGAGCCTCTTTGTCAATTTGGCTATAGTTACGTTCAGCCCTCAATAAGGTCCTTGAAAAATAGGCAATAGGGGCCTCACTACCATTTGGTAACACATGACTCAAAATGGCTCCTACTCCAAATGGTGACGCGTCACATGTAATGGTTAAAGGCAAAATCTCATTATACTGCATTAAAACAGCATCAGAGGTTAGTAAGTTTTTCACTTGTCGGAATGCGTGCTCCTCTCAGTGTCCCCAGACCCAGGTGGCTTTTTTGTTAAGAAGTCTATGTAGGGGCTCAGCTACGGTCGCCTTCTGGGGCAAGAAGATGTTGTAAAAGTTAATGAGCCCCAGGAAAGCTTGGAGGTCTGTTCTGTTCTTGGGTCTTGGGGCATTTTTGATCGCTTTTAGTTTGCTATTCGTGGGGTGAATGCCTTGCTTATCAATTAGGTACCCCAGGAACTCTACTTTCTCTGTACACAGTTGACATTTATTTTTTTTAACCTTTAAGCCAGAGTCTTTAAATTTCTGGAGAACAATTTTAAGACGCCTCTCTAGTACTTCTCTATTCAGGGCCACAATTAAAACATCGTCAAAATATGGCACGACGCCCTTGATCCCTTGCAAAAGTCTCTCCATCAGACTTTGAAAAATCCCTGGGGCCACGCTCACTCTGAATTGGAGTCGGTTGCATTTAAAAGCACCCCGGTGCGCAACGATCATCTGTGCTTCTGCGGGTTTTTTTATCTACAGGCAGTTGTTGGTAGGCCTGTGCTATATCCAATTTAGCGAAGACTTTTCCACCCCCCTGGGAATGGAGAAGGTGTTGAACCACTGGTACCAGGTAAGCGTTCTGTTGAAGGGCGTGATTAAGGGTGGCCCGGTAGTCTCCACAAATCCTTAACGATCCATCCGGTTTGATGGGGTTTCCCAACGGGCGTGGTCAGTTGGTTCTAAAACACCCTGGGCTATTAATTTATCGAGCTGCTCATTGATCTTTGGTTTTAGGGCAAAAGGTACCCGACGAGGCTTAAGGTAGATGGGGGCTATTTCAGGGTTAAGGTTAAATGATATCGGGGTCCCCTTGTACTCACCTAGTTTGTCTGCAAAGATGTCCTGGAATTCCTGGACGAGGGCCTCCTCCCAGTCGTCGCTTCTGGTTTGGTGAATGCTGGCTACCTCGATCCCGAGTGGGGCAAACCATTGAAGCCTAACAAACTAGGCCGGTTGTGATCGACAACGGTCAGCGGTAATGACGCAGTACAATTTTTGAATGATACTTGGACTTGGCTGGAGCCAACGACTGGAATTCGGTTCCCCTGGTAATCTTTGAGTGTAATTCTTTGGGCTTTGAGGTCTTGATGCCGGATGGCAGGGATCAACTGTTTAAGGGTCTTCCAGGAAACCATCGAGAGGGACGAACCTGAGTCGAATTCCATTACGCTAGGTTGGTTCTCGATGGTGACCCTCACTCGGATCTTCTTTGCATCTAATGATGAAGCGTGACCGATGGTAATGGTTTGGTGTGCCTCTTCCCGTCTCGTTGAAGTGGCAAGTGTTTTATTTCTGTAGGAGTGGTTGTTCCATTGGTGGTGAAAGTGTTCCCGACTCACAGGACGATTCCCTGTGGTCTGGCGGTAGTTGTTTTCTTCCCGAATTGGGTTAGATCCTCGCTTGCTTCTACAGACCTTCCCGATGTGGCCTTTTTTTCCACAGGAATGGCAGAGTGTGTCGAGGAATTTGCAATCTGGTCGCGGGTGGTTTGCCCCACAACCTGTGCATTGGTGCGGTAGTCTTCGGTTCCGCGGGTTGCGTTGGTCACGTTCAGACCGGAGCCGGTTGACCTCCTCCTCATCACTTTCTGATGGAGATTCGAGGTCCTCGTGGTGGGTTGCTGTTGTGTGTCTCTCTAGGTGAGGTGAGGTATCGTTGGCGAGTTGACGGAGCAGTGCGTTGGTGCGATGCATTCGGGCGGCTGACTTCCTGGTTGCTTCTGCTGCAGTAGCGTCTTTGATGACATCGGCAAGATCGATGTCCCCTTTGGCCATGATCTTGCTTTGCGCCGTTTGGTCATCTAATCCCAGAACTATTCGGTCTCTCAGAGCTTCTTCGAGGTCTGCAAACCCACAGAGGCCTCCCAGGTTCCGGAGGTCTGCGATGAAATCCGTGACACTCTCTCCTTTCTGTTGGTCCCTCTGGTAAAACTCATGTCTTCAGACAAGCGTTGGTACAGCGGGTGCAAAATGGGCCCGTAGAAGGGGCGCGAGGACGTCCCAGTTCATGGATTTCACCTCAGCCTGTTTCGCTAGTGCCTTGGCCATCTTAAAGATGGCAGGCCCGCAATGGATCAGGAACACTGCTCACTTTTTCCCCGTAGTTGCATCTTTCAAGTTGTTGGTCTCCAGAAACATCTGGAACCAGTCCATGTACGAGTCCCAGTCTTCTTGTGCCAGGTCAAATGGAGTGGGTGGTATGGCGCCGCCGGACATGGTTTCCATTGTCGATGTGCCTTCAGCCATGTGCTCTGTTTGGTGCTCTGTAATGTTCAGTCAGCTCTGATGTCTCTGCATCCCATCCTCGTCGCCAGTATTAAATTCTGCGCATGGGTGCAAGGAGCGGAGACAAGGCAGTGAACAGTGAACTTCAACTCTTTATTAATCATACTGAACAGAGCAATCACCTAGGGCGGCAGCAGTCCTTTTATAGGGTTGGCTGCTGTCCTATTAGCCAATGAGAAACATGGGTGTTAAACCCTTGAACCAATGAGAGTTGGCCCGTTAACAGCCAATCAGATTTCCCAGAAAGGACCAATCCGATGTCGCTATTATCGGCCAATCAGAAGTGCAGGATTAGAACCCTGCTTTTTACTTAAGGTTGTTAAAATTTTTTAAATGCCTTTATTAGTTCATAACAGAAAGGATCACATCTGCAGGCATCAATCTACCCTCAGTGTTAAAAAATATGCTTAATTATGTATTCTGAAGGTTGTTTATGTTGATTAATATTTTATTGCAATCTTTTTCTCTTTTAATTTTTAACATGAAATTGCTAGCATGTTTATTCAGAAGTTTATCACATTAAATTACTCATCCCACATCTTTCAATATCTCAAAAAAAAAAAAAAACTAATTGAAATTGCTGTGAGTGCAGCATATTCTATGTTAACCTCATTCTCTGTGACCAATCTTACCCTGTGGCATTACTGCAAACTGTGCCAATTTATTTGTGCTTCTATTGGTAATTAACAAATGTAGAATCTTGTCAATAAGCCACAATCTTATTAGAATAATGTGTTGGCAATTGGGTCCTTTCCAGAAGGATAAAGTTAGACTTCAAGCTTCACAAAGCTCCCAGTTTCCCATAAAACCAATAATGAGAGTCAGCAAAACTGAGTAATGCTGCCCTCAACTCTCAGCGCCAAACCTGGAATTCCAGAAAAACAATTAGAAAATTGAGTGCTTATACATTTAAATTTTTGATATATTTATTTTTTAAGATGGAATAAGATAGCAATGGCAATAGCACTTACAATATATACTACTGCATGGAAGGCTGAATCAAATTAAGATCAAACTTCTGGTCAGGATCGAACTCCTGGCTGAGGCAGAATTTGCCTGCAAAACTGCACTTTAACCACTGTACTACCAAGGCTTTTGATGCTTTCTGGATTGGCTCACTTTCAGCTTTTTGCTTTAAAATTTGGCATGCAATGTGGTGCCCATTCACATTTTTTGTTATCTTTGCTTGAACAGCAATGGAAAGAAATATTTTAGAAATGATTGTGGTAAAAGCTCTACAGTTACCCAAATGAAACTTGACAGGGTTAATAGCTTCTAAAAAGCCCTATTCTCCCTGCTATTTCCATCTTATTTTGTCATTTAAAAAAATAAAACACCTGCAAGTGATTTGATGCTTCTCTTTAGAGCATATGGATAGATCTTTCTGAAATTTAATCTCAAATCTTGGGCTGTCTAGAATCAAGTAGGATTGCTCTCAAATCCTAAATAGCTAACTTGAATTTAATCAACTCTTCAATCAGCATCAAATCAGGTGTAACAATTGGCATTATTGCATTTGACTGAGCTTGATGGAGGCTATGTATTCTTAAGAAGCCTTCCCCCCCCCCATATTAATCCAAGACTTGAATCAAGTGTTCATGTTAAAAATTTCAATTTTAAAGAAAGATATACCCATAGGTTTAAGAAATATAGGATGGATGATCCTGCTAAAATACATGGGATTTATTTCTAACAGGAATAAGTAATATGAAATGCTGATTCTCTGTACATTGATCTAGTTATGATTTCATGGGAATTAACTTTATAGAAGCTTTAGTAGCAAAGGGAAAATGTATTGTAATTAATAAAACTGAGTCATGTCTTTTTTTTAATGATCTGTATTCCGATTCCTAAGTACAGTTCACTGAACACTAGTGAATTATTTGCAGATCAATCTCAGCTATTATAATAGTCAGAAAAATATGTTCATTTAATAAATTGCCTGTAGAACTTAGAACTGTACACCATGATAAGTTCCCTTTACAAAGAATGGGGTTTTTTTTTTCCCTATACACTGGGTTAGGACACCAAATTATCAATAGCTATTGAAGCTCTCTGGAGAACATTGATCCCTCTCTCTGTCTCCTCCTTGTTACCGGTTGTCAACTTCCAATTTTTCAGGGTATATGGAGAAATTAGTGGCAACCCAGCTTAAGTGAACAGAAGTATTTCATGGAAAAACAAAGTCATCAGCAGATTTGTTCAACACACTGTAAATTGCCTTGTGGAAAAGCAGATAAGCATCACCAATAGGCCTGGTTATCATATTTTGGATTGTAATTGTCATTGATTGAAGACAGTATAATAGAAAAAACAGTTCAGGATAGGCTGGTTTATACTGTATATTGGCTATTATTTACTAAGTATTGACTGCCTCTATGTCAGCCTCTTTCTCTGTGTCTAACCTTACAGTACTCTGTGACATTATTGCAAACAATGCTAATTTATTTTTGCTTCCAGTGGTAATTAATGAAATCCTTGTCGACAAACACAATCCTAATGCAACAATGTCATGACAAATTGGGTCCTTCCCAGAAGGGTAAAATTAGCCATCAAACTTCACAAAACCCAATAATCAGAGTCAGCAAAGGTGATACATTCTTTCCCTTCCTCATTCCCCCCTCCCTACATCCTCAACCCCTCTCCCAACTTGAAATTCCAAAAAAACAAGGAGAAAATTATTTATTTTTAAGTTGGAATAAGACACTTTCTGGATCAGCCCAGTTCGGGCTTTTTGCTTCTAAGATTCAGCTGTTTGGCTAGTCATGGTTCAGAAATTAGTGCTTTTTTTTCTTCTGGTCCACTGGAATTACAATAGATTGAATACTTTTACATGAAAATGTGTGTGTTTTCCTAATTCTCTGTAGCATCTCCACCATCAAACAGCTGCAAGTAAATTGTTCTAATTCAGCTCCTCTAAATTAAATTTTAATACAGTATCCCTAGGCATAGATCCTCCAAGTGTCATATTACCCAGCCCCTTTTTGCAATGAGATATACACCAATATATATGTATCTTGCAATGAGATATACATGTGTGCCTTAATATTACTGTGAGTCATGCTGAGTTGAACTGAGCAAAGTGAAGAGTTGGCTCTCTGCCTAGGCTTTGCATTGCCTGATTATTGATAGACAGCAATATATACTAAGCAGAAATTAGCTTCTCCAAGCATATGGAAAAGTCAATAAAATCCACCACTGCTGGACAGAAACTAAAAGTATATTTACAGTAGAAAAGTTAAGAGCAAAATTGGGAGATGAGAGATTGTGAATTCCAACTCCCCCGCCCCAAAATAGTTGTGGGGTTTTTTTTGCTATGATTTACATTTTTAATTTTAAAACTTTTATTTGAAAATCGCTGTTTTAAAGTATCATAAAGGAAAAGAGGATCACTCACGCTACTGGTGTGGTAAGGATAGCTCACAATGAAAAGTAGGGGGCAATCTAGTTTTTGCACACCTAAGAAGATAAATCAATGGAATAGGGAGAAAGATAAATGTATTTATGCCTAACCCTTTAATTTCTCATGGATGGGGTTTCATAACAACCCACTGATGGAAGCCTCAGATGGTCAAACTATAAATCCAAATAGAAGTTCAACTAAAAAGTGAAATTGACTCCATAGTTGACTTCAGCATCCTCTTGGTGTTCTTATCCCATCAGGCCAAATAAACTTAAGCTGTGTGGAGGTGAAATCTTCTATAGTTGAGTCTTGTGAAGAGTTAGGAAAGTTTCACAGATCTAAGCAAATGTCCTTTCCTTCAGGGATTTTAAGTCTTTAGGCCGGGGTGCTCAACCTTGGCAACTATAAGATTTGGGGACTTCAATTCCCAGAATTCTGCAACTAAATGGCTGGCTGGGGAATTCTGGGAGTTGAAATCTACAAGTTTGCAGACTTGACCACCCCTGGTCAGGCACTCAGACTATGAATATTTCTTCTCCACAAGTTAGGGTTACTCTTGAAAAATCTGACTTTTTCCCTCTTTATACAAAACATATAGTCTTAAGAGCATGCAAAAATGATTTTAATTGTTATGAATACTGCATTTGGAACTTGAGAAATATCTCAGTTCATCCAGCTGTTTTAAATCCATCCACTTTTATCCCTATATCCAATCAGTGATTCAGAAAAACATAGCTGGCTTTGCCTATAACCTGGCATGAGGAAAGATAGCTTTTTGAACGTTAGTAATTTATTCAGTCAAATGTGTTGAAATTTGCAAAAAAAGCTAGGGTTTTTTTTTAAAAAAATCAACAAGATGAGTCTGCCAAATTTTATTCCAAATATAATAGGAAATTTCCAACCACCCTCCTCTAAACTGATTTTTTTAACAATAAAATAAATGGGCATAGTTTTGTCATTTTGGAACAGAACATGATGACATTTGAAACAATAATAACTTCTTCCATAGGAATATTGTATTCTTGCCAGTGCATAAATGCATAGGAGGAGAATTTGTACAAAAGGAAAATTATAATTATAATTAAGGAATTATAATGTTTACCAAATGAGGCAAAGCTTAGTTAATATATATAATAATAATTCAGAAAATGTTTAGGATAATGACACACATATATGGAGTGAATGATACAATATTTCCTTCACCTCCATCTCACCACTGTTGTGAATTAATAAAAGTGCTTGAATAAAGTTTGTTGAAACCTTAAAGCAAAGTACAGGGTTCTGGCCCTGCACTTCTGATTGGCCGATAATAGCGATATCGGATTGGTCCATTCAGGAGAATCTGATTGGCTATTAACGAGCCCTTCTCATTGGTTGAAAAGAGCTAACGTTCCTGTGTTTTCATTGGCTAAATACCCAAGAGCTTGCTGATATAAAGGGGGCTGTTGAGGCCATTCGCAGAGCTGTTGCACCATGTTAAATAAAGAGTTGAAGTTCACTGTTCATCGACTCGTTTCCGCTTCTTGCGCCACGCACAGAACATAACACTAGCGACGAGGATGGGATGTGGAGACGTCAGAGCTGACTGAACACTGCAGAGCGATAACAGAGCACGTGGCTGAAACGCACCAACGGCGGAACCATGTCCGGCAGCATCATACCACCTGCTCCATTCGACCCGGCACAAGAAGACTGGGACTCATATATGGATCGCTTCCAGATGTTTCTGGAGACCAACAATTTGAAGGATGCCACTACCGGAAAGAAACGGGCGGTATTCCTAACTCATTGCGGACCGACCGTATTCAAGATGGCCAAGGCACTTGCGAAACTGGCAGAAGTGAAGTCCTGCTAAGGACCCACTATGCACCGACCGTACCAACGCTCGTGAGAAGGCATGAATTTTACCAGAGAAATCAGTGGAAGGGCGAAAGCCTTGCAGATTTCATAGTGGATCACCGGAATCTAGGAGGCCTATGCGGGTCTGCCGACCTTGAAGAAGCACTGAGAGACCGAATAGTTCTGGGATTAGATTCAGCAGGAGTGCAAAGTAAGCTGATGGCGAAAGGCAACATTAGCCTTACAGATGCCATCGCTGACGCTACTGCAGCAGAAGCAACCAGGAAGTCGGCTGCCCGAATGCGCCGCACCCATGCTCCACTTCGTCAACTCGCCAGCGAAGTTTCACCTCACTTAGAAGAACCAACAACGACAGCCCACCATGAGGACCTCGAATCGTCATCGGAAAGCGATGAAGAAGAGGTCAACCGGCTCCGGTCTGAACAAGACCAACGCCATAAATCGCAGTATCAATGTCCTGGTTGTGGGGCAAACCACCCCTAGTTAGACTGCAAATTCCTCGACGCGTTCTGCCATGTGTGCGGACGGGTCTGTAGAAGCAAACAAGGACCCAGCCAAACCCCGAGGGGGGCTAACTATCACCAATCTGCAGGAAGCCGTCCTGCAAAGCGAGAACCCTTGAACCACCAATGGAACAACCACTCCTACAGAAACAAACCCCTAAACTACTCAACGAAGCGAGAAGAGGCACACCAAACTATTATGATTGGTCATGCCTCATCACTGGATGCCAAGAAGATCCGGGTGAAGGTGGCTATCAAAAACCAGCCTTGTATGATGGAAGTCGATTCAGGATCGTCCCTCTTGATGGTTTCCTGGAAGACCCTCAAGCAACTCATCCCTACCGTCCAGTGACAAGACCTCCGATTCCAAAGAATCATACTCAAAGATTATCAGGGAAATTGAATTCCAGTCATTGGATCCAGCCAAGTCCGTGTCTCATTTAAAAATCGTACCGCATCTCTACCCTTGACTGTAGTCGACAGGGATCAGCCTAGCTTGTTAGGCCTCCAATGGTTCGCTCCACTTGGAATTGAAGTAGCTGGCATTCACCGAACCAGCAGCAACGACTGGGAAGAGACTCTCGTCCAAGAATTCCAGGACTTCTTTGCAGATAAACTAGGTGAGTACAAGGGGACCCTGATATCATTTAACCTCAACCCTGAAATAGCTCCCATCCGCCTTAAGCCTCATCTAGTCCCATTTGCCCTTAAACCAAAGATTGACGAGCAGCTTGATAAATTAAGAGCCCAGGGGGTGTTAGAACCAACCGACCATTCTCCTGGGAAACCCCAATCGTGACACCCATCAAGCCGGATGGATCGTTAAGAATTTGTGGAGACTACCGAACCACCCTGAATCATGCCCTGCAGCAAAACGCTTACCCGGTACCGGTGGTGCAACACCTTCTCCATTGCCTGGGGGGCGGAAAAGTCTTCGCTAAACTAGATCTAGCCCAGGCATACCAACTGCCTGTAGACAGGAAAACGGCAGAGGCCCAAACGATCGTTACACACCGAGGTGTGTTTAAATGTAACCGACTCCAATTCGGAGTAAGCATGGCCCCGGGAATCTTTCAAAGTTTTATGGAAAGACTATTACAAGGTGTTAAGCCTGGTTTCCCCAACCAGGGTTAGGGAGACAAGCTAAACAGAATGTGCAGCGTTAGTCAGATAGGCACACAGATAAATGAGTGAGCTAAGCTTGTATGTTTATTAACATACAGTAAAAATAACAGATACGCTTGTGCTATCAAAAATATAGTTTATTCCATTATTAGTTCATAGCATAGTCAAAATAACAGTCCAATAGTCATGTATCATTTAGTCAGTCCATTCAGGGATATTCAGTTAGCAAAGTCCGTTTAGAATATCCTATGTCAGTTCACTTACAAGTCAGTCCTTTGTTTTCTCTCCCGTTCGAGCAATGCAGTCTTGAGTCCTTGCAGTAATCAGGGATCATCAAAGCCAGAGAGAGAGCAAGCTTCAGTCTTGCCTCTTTTAAAGTGCTTTCCACTCCCACTCCCACTCCCTTAATTACTATCCCACAGTTAAAGTTGAAGACACTTTAACATACAAACTATGATTACATATTATTATTTACCTAAAACAGTTAGGGTAAAACAATGTTATCCCTAACATTCTCCCCTTTTAGGAAATAATAATAAATATAACTATTTACATCTTTAAATCATATTTGTTACAACTCTCTTTAAACTTAATTACTCCTTGAGCTTTTGTAAATTGGTCTGCAATGTTTTCTTCCATCATTTCCAATTTAATTAGCCCATTCTTTACAGATTCTCTAACATTTAAGTATCTTAAGTCAGTATGCTTTGATCTAGTTTTTACAGCAATACTAGTAGCTAACTTTATAGCTGCTTGGTTATCCTCGTACACAATAATGGAATCTTTTACAGTTATACCCATGTCTAATAATAACTGTTTGTACAAAATCAAATCAGTACATAGTAATGACAGACATGAAAATTCCGCTTCCATTGTGGACAAGCTGATATGCTGTTGTCTGATTGACCTCCACCCTATTAGTGTCTTACCAAATAATATAGCCATCCCAGATGTTGATTTTCTAGTGTTTATATCAGTTGCAAAACTTGCATCTGCATAGGCACTAAGACTCAAATCACCCTTTGGTTCTATATACAATGCATGGTTCATTGTTCCTTTAAGATATCTTAAAATTCTCTTTAATAATTGCCAATGACATTGATGTGGATCTGAATTAAAACGTGCCAGCTGATTTACACTATAAGCTATATCAGGCCTAGACCAATTGCTTATATATGATAAGCTGCCAATCAAAGATTGATATATTGACTTATCAAATTTGGGACTTTGATCATCAGTTTGGTAAACTTCCTGACTCATTAGAGTCTTTGCCGGTTTACAAAGTTCCATTTTAAACGTTTTAATTAATTGGCAAATTTTATCTTCTTGAGATATCTTAAAACCATTTTTTGTTTTGTTAATTGTCAATGCTAGATACTTTTTAATTTCACCTAAATGCTTTAATTTTATCTTTTTGGCTAATAATGATATAATCTCATTAGCTTCATTATTAGTCTTAGTTATCAAAGCAATATCATCTGTAAATAATAACAATAATGACACCGTTCCATTATTTTCTCTTTTAAACACACATGGATCTGCTAAACCAGATTTAAAACCTATATTGTTTAACTCTTTCACAATATATTGGTTCCACTCAAACCCAGATTGTTTCAACCCGTAAAGACTCTTTTTGAGTTTCCAACAATCATTACTATTTACTTTATTGTCTTTTATACCTACTGGTTTTCTTAAATATATAGTGTGCTGCAATGGTGCATGCAGATAGGCAGTTTCTACATCTAAATGGTTTATGACATAGTTTTTCTCAGCTGCCCACACTAATGCTGCTCTTAAAGATGTTGCTTTAAGACTTGGTGCAAAAACTTCATTGTAATCAGATGCAGTTTGATTAAATCCTTGAGCTACCAACCTAGCTTTATGGGTAACAGTCCCATCATTTCCAGTTTTTACTTTAAATATCCATTTGCACCCAATGGATTTTTCTCCTGGAGGTAATTTAGCATCTTCATAAACTTTCATTACCTTTAATGGATTTAGTTCTTTTTCCATTGCCTTTTGCCAATTCTCCTGATCCTTAGCAGGATACATCCTAAGTTCATCTACACTAGTTGGAACTTTAGTTACTTGGCAAACTATACTTGCTTGATATCTATCAGGTGGTCTAGTTATACGTGTAGTACGTGTAAGTATTATAGGACTTACAGGTGGACTTTCATTTATTAACTCTTCTTGATTATCTAACTCTTCCTGATCAACTGTTTCCTCTTGTGCTGGTCCTATTTGCTCTTCGTGGACTTCTTCTTTAATTGGACTCTTCTTATAACTAGTCTGATCTTTCTGCCTTTTGTAGGGTTCAATAATTACTTCATTATTTAAATCTTGCTCTAATCTATTCCATCCTACATGTTCCAGGAATGGTGTAAACTCTAGATGTACCTGGTTCCCAGAATCTATAAGATCTATGATTAGATGTATATCCTACAAAATATAATCTTTTAGCTCTATGCTGTCCTTTGTGTCTAAGTTGTGAAGGGATATGCGCCCATGCTGGTGCTCCAAATGTGTGCATGTAACTTAAATCAGGTTTTGTACCATGCCACAGTGTGAATGGTAATTCACCTGTTGTTGAATTAACAACATTATTTAATATATGATTACCACACATTATTGCTTCTCCCCATAAATTGTCAGGTAATCCTGAATCAGACATCATAGTTCGTGCCATTGATTGTAATCTTTGGCCTCTTCTCTCTATAAAGGCATTATGTTGTGGCCTATATGGTGCAGACATTTTATGTTGAATACCAAACATTCTTAGTCTGTTCTGGAATTTATTATTTGTAAATTCCGTACCATTATCTGTTATAAGAGTTACTAATTTCTTTTTAGTTTTCCTTTCTGCAAATTTAATCCAATTAAAGAGATTTTGATACGTTTCAGTTTTGCTTTTCATTAAATAGCAAAACCCATATCTAGAATAGTGGTCCATTATACTTAGTATGTAACGAGCTCCTTCTACACTTGGTTTTTTCGGACCTATTAAATCTGCAAATACTACTTCTAAAGGTTCTTTAGTAGTAAATCCATCAACTCTATTAGCCGGTGTGACCCTGGCTTTGCTTTGATTACAGGCATTACATTGCAAATACTTATTACAAGGTTTCAAACTTATTCCCTTAGATAATTCAACAGCTTTCTTAAGCATTTTAAAATTTAAATGCCCTAGCCTTCGATGTAACAAGTGAATACATTCATCATGAGGTTTCTTATTTTCATAAACCATGTTAGCCACCTTTAAACCATCATCATTTAACACATATAATTCACCTCTTAAAGATGCAGTAATTCTCTTATTTTCTTTCTCAATTATGCAGTTATCTCCCCTAAATGTAACTACATATCCTAGTTTAACCAAAATTCTAACTGAAATTAAATTAAACTTAAGTTGTGGTACATATAACATTTTTACATTCTCTTTTATAAAAGAACAATATGCTATACCTTGACCTTTAGCTTTCAGTTCCCAGCCATTGGCTAACGATATCTGCTGTGTACTCTGGGACATTTAAAAAAAAAATTTGTTATCATTTGATATACAATGGGATGCTCCACTGTCAACCACCCATAAATTATTTTTTACAGCTTCGTTACTATACATGGCTAACTCTAAATTTTTATTTATCTTTTGATTACTTTTTGTATTCTGGCCAGCGTTCTGGCGCTTTGCTTTTTTACAAAATCTTGCCAAATGTCCTCTTCCTCCACAATTAAAGCACTTTTTAATTGCGTATGCAGTAGGAGATTCATTTTCTTCTTTTTGAGGTTGCTGCCTCCTTAACTGATCTCTTTCAAGCCTTCTTCTGGCCTCTTCAATCAGTCTGCCAGTTATATCAGTTAAAGTTAAACTTTCCTTTGGCAATATTTCAAGGGAAGTTACGTAGTTATCATAACTTTCATCAAGGGAAGATAGAATTATGTAGACTTGGTGTAGTTCAGAGAAAATAAGCTCTTTCTCGTGCAGTTCTTGAAAAATGCTTTGCATAGTTTTCAAATGACTCAGCATATCACCATTTGTTTGGAGATGTGTACTGAAAAGCTTCCATGTTAGATTTATGTGAGCACCAACATTATCTCGAACATAAATCCTCTTCAGCTTCTGCCAACACCCAACAGCCGTTTTCTCTCCGTGGATATAAACAAGCTGTTGATCAGTTAAGGTTAACGCAATAATGCAAATAGCTTGTTCATTTTTATGCATAAATTCTTCTATCTTTAGTTTATCTTCATCATCCTCTGCATCCCATTCTTCTATGTTTGGTGGATTTTCAATTATGTTCCACAAACCTTCTCTTCGTAGAAGCAGACTACCTTTCATAGACCATGATACATAGTTTGTTCCATCAAACTTGGATATAAGGGACAAACTTTGTAAATTGACTTGTGCCATGTTTTCTTATATGGATATAAAACTATAATTAATAAAACACAGCTGTCTGTTTACTGTAATGTATAACAACACAAACTCTCACTTTTACATAAATCTGTTTTATCCTAGTTAAACTGACTTTGCAGCCTCTGGGCCCATAACCAGTGTTAAGCCTGGTTTCCCCAACCAGGGTTAGGGAGACAAGCTAAACAGAATGTGCAGCGTTAGTCAGATAGGCACACAGATAAATGAGTAAGCTAAGCTTGTATGTTTATTAACATACAGTAAAAATAACAGATACGCTTGTGCTATCAAAAATATAGTTTATTCCATTATTAGTTCATAGCATAGTCAAAATAACAGTCCAATAGTCATGTATCATTTAGTCAGTCCATTCAGGGATATTCAGTTAGCAAAGTCCATTTAGAATATCCTATGTCAGTTCACTTACAAGTCAGTCCTTTGTTTTCTCTCCCGTTCGAGCAATGCAGTCTTGAGTCCTTGCAGTAATCAGGGATCATCAAAGCCAGAGAGAGCGCAAGCTGTCGTCTTGCTTCTTTTAAAGTGCTTTCACAACCACTCCCTTAATTACTATCCCACAGTTAAAGTTGCAGACACTTTAACATACAAACTATGATTACATATTATTATTTACCTAAACCAGTTAGGGTAAAACAATGTTATCCCTAAAATAAAAGGCGTTGTCCCCTATTTTGATGACACTTTAAGTGCTGCTCCGACTCAAGAAATACTAAGGGAGCGCCTGGGGTTGGTTCTTCAGAGATTTAAAGACTCGGGTCTCAAAGTTAAGAAAAACAAGTGTCAACTATGTACTGATCGAGTAGAATTTTTAGGATATTTAATAGATAAACAGGGCATTCACCCAACTGATAGCAAACTTAGGGCAATCAAAAACACCCCAAAACCCCGCAATAAGGTGGATCTCCAAGCTTTCCGAGGCCTTATCAATTTTTATAACGTCTTCCTGCCTCACAAGGCAACCGTAGCCGAACCCCTACATCATTTGTTAGACAAAAAAGCAACCTGGGTTTGGGGGCACCGAGAGGAACAGGCGTTTCGACAAGTAAAAAACTTATTGACTTCTGATGCTGTTTTGATGCAGTATAATGAGACTTTGCCTTTAACGGTTACTTGTGATGCATCACCCTTCGGAGTGGGTGCCATTTTGAGCCACGTTTTACCAAATGGAAGTGAAGCCACTGTTGCCTATTTTTCAAAAACGCTATCAAAAGCAGAATGCAATTACAGTCAAATCGATAAGGAAACTCTTGCTATTGTATCTGCTGTTGAACAATTTCATGCATATATTTATGGGCGAGCTTTCACGATAATAACTGACCACAAACCCTTACTGGGAATAATAGCGGGAGATAAACCAACCCCTTATATATTATCTCCCAGAATGACCCATTGGTCAGAATTCTTGGCTGCCTATAATTATAAGTTGCAACACCGCCCGGGGAAAGCCATTCCCCACGCTGACGCATTGAGCCGTGCACCACTTCCAGACGACTCTGCTCTGACTGTCACAACACTGCAAATGAGACACTCCAAAAACTGCCACTGACAGCTCGTGATATCGCGATTGAAACTAAACGCGATCCCGTTTTAGCACATGTCCTCAGCTGGGTAGAGTGTGGATGGCCATTGGACTAAATCCCTGACAACTACGTTCCCTTCAAAAGTTGACAGATGGAACTGTTTTCCCAGAAAGGCTGCATCATTTGGGGCGATAGAGTCGTTGTCCCAGAGCGGTTACAGTGAGCGGTACTGAGAACCTTGCACGATGGCCACCCCAGCATCGTGTGCATGAAAGCACTCGCACAAAGCTATGCGTGGTGGCCAGGCATAGATAAGCAGATCGAAGCCTGGGTAAAGACTTGTTCCAAATGCCAGGAAGTCAGCAATGCCCCACCAAAAGCAATCCCAACAGAATGGGAAACACCCAGGGGACCATGGTCCCGTATTCATCTGGACTTTGTGGGACCTACGAATGGACACACATTTTTATTAACAGTGGATGCCTACTCGAATTGGCTCGAAATCCATGAGATGAAAAATACAACAACCGAATCGGTCATCAGGAAATTGGACAGATTATTTGCAACACATGGATTACCGGACGTTCTGGTATCTGACAACGGACCCCAGTTTACCACGCTTTCTTTTGAACAGTATCTGGCAGATCGCGGTATTCGCCATGCGGTAACTTCACCGGCACATCCTGCGGCTAATGGAAGGGCCGAGCGCATGGTACAATTTGTCAAAAGAACTCTACATAAAATGGACTATGGTGATATCAAAGACAAGATTAACTGGATACTCCTTTTGCAGCACATCACTCCACACAGCATCACCAACAAAACTCCCACTGAGTTATTGATGGGATGGAAACTCCGTTCCCACCTGGACCGACTACACCCATTGTACAAACCTGAAAAATCACACGGATCCAGCGGGAAATGCTGTAATTTCCAGGTAGGCGACTTGGTTTTCGTGAGAAACTTTTATGGTGACCCATTGTGGGTCGAGGCAACTGTAATCCAAGTAACTGGACCCAGATCGTACCGAGTGAAATGTCGCGACGATAGAATATGGAAGCGCCATATTGATCAGCTGCATTCAAGGCTGCAGTCTGGGGTCTGCGATTCTGGTGATTTCCAAACTGAGGGGGGAGGAGATGCCGAGGATGCTATGGAAGTGCCATATTGATCAGTTGCGTTCAAGGCTGCAGTCTGGGGTCTGCGATTCTGGTGATTTCCAAACTGAGGGGGGAGGAGATGCTGAGGAGGCTGAGTTTGGAACGGCGGAAAGCACAAGCGGAAGAAATGACCGCTCAGACTCAACTTGTGAAGAAGGATCGGGGACAGAGGTTAACTCACCTCAAATGGATATCGAGGACATTAGTGGTAACAGAAGTTTAGATACAGAATCAGAGGCACCCTGTTCACCAGATAACGTCCTACCCCAACAAGACTCTAGACAAATACCAGGAGGACAGCATAAATCAAATAGACAATCAAAACAACCTGCCTACCTCAAAGACTACATTACTGCACCCCTTAAATGGAACCCGGGGGGAAGGGGTGTTGTGAATTAATAAAAGTACTTGAATAAAGTTTGTTGAAACTTTAAAGCAAAGTGCAGGGTTCTGGCCCTGCACTTCTGATTGGCCGATAATAGCGATATCGGATTGGTCTGTTCAGGAGAATCTGATTGGCTATTAACGAGCCCTTCTCATTGGTTAAAAAGAGCTAACGTTCCTGTGTTTTCATTGGCTAAATACCCAAGAGCTTGCCAATATAAAGGGGGCTGTTGAGGCCGTTCGCAGAGCTGTTGCACCATGTTAAATAAAGAGTTGAAGTTCACTGTTCATCGACTCGCCTCTGCTTCTTGCGCCACGCACAGAACATAGCAACCACCATGAGTGAATCATGATCTGATCATAAAGGACCCCCTGATTGAAGATGGAACTGTTTGGTTAGAGTGCAGTACTGCAGGCTACTTCTGCAGTCAGACAGCTGCCTGCAATTTGGCAGTTTTAATCATACCAGGCTCAAGGTTGACTTAGCCTTCCATCTTTCCAAGATGGATAAAATGAGGACTCAAATTGTTTGGGGTAATAGGCTGACTCTGTAAACCGCTTAGAGAGGGCAGTAAAGCACTATAAAGTGGTATGTAAGTCTAAGTATTATTGCTATTATAATGGTATTCAATATTCCTCTCCCTACCATGGCATTCCAAAATGAAAAATGAAATCTTCTAGTTATGCCTTTTTAGCAATTATGCCCATGACTCAAGAATTCAAAATATATCAGAGCTTTGAAGAAAAAAATCTAGACTTTATGGAGATCCAGACACAAAAAAGAGATAGCAAAGGACCAGAGTAAGTCCAATATTTACGCCTCTAAAAAGTGGCCTCAGGTCTTTCATTGTTCCTAAAGCAAAACTTTACCATTGCATTTTTTTATTCAATTCTACTTAAAAGTCTGGGCTAACACAGATTTTCTACTTTCATATACATTCATTTGTTTCTTTTCTATGGTGCTGTTACTATAACTGTTTCATACTAAGTGATGAGCCTGCTTTTTGCCCTTACCATCTTTACATATCTCTGCAGACATCTTATCAATCTCTGTATTCTTCATGCTCTATTTTATTGGCAAGGTACTGGGAATATAAAATAGATTACATTTTGACAGAACATTATGCTCGGAGCAGTAGAAAGGAGCATCATGTTCAGAGTTGGCAAAAGGGAGGAAGTCTTAAGACTTCTGGGATAAGATGTCAACATCAGAGAAAATTTTGGGAAGAAGGAGCTGGTATCAGAAGTAATGATAAACAGCTAATAGATAGAATGGACAGATTAGAGGCTATTGAAAATGGATCTAGAAAAAAATGACTAGTGATCATAAAAAGGATTTACAGTCCTTGTTCAAGTGAAGTCCAGAAGACATATTCCCCCACCCATCCTTCAAAGGTGCCAGTAGACAAATTACTAATCAATGCAAAGAGCATGATTAGGGTTCTAGAAGAGAGAAAGAGAAGAAAGAAGTTCCAGGATTTAACTTATAAAGAGTCACCAGGTAACTCCAGGCCAGTTGTTAATTTATCTAATGAAGGAAGATGGAAAGTTTGCCAATACGTTCTTTGGGCCATTTTCTTAAATCCAGGCAAGAGTAATTCTAGTATTTTGTAACAGAAAGCAGAATATGCAGTATATATTAGTCTGAAGTTCATATCATGGCTTGCTCAAAAATTATTTTTTAGTATTATTATAATTTGTTAAATTTATTTGTCACCTATCTTGTCATGGGTCTACTCTAAGTAGCTTACAACAATAAAAAGAAAGAAATTAAAGGAGCATAAACAGAAGTAAAGAATAAAAACACATCAATACAATGAGCATACATCAGTATCAGAGATGGTATTCATCAGGTTCTGACCAGTTCTGGAGAACTGGTAGCAGAAATTTTGAGTAGTTCAGAGAACCAGCAAATACCATCTGTGACTGGAGCTTTTACAGTATCCTTCCCCTGCAACGCCCACCAAGCCACGCCCACAGAACTGGTAGTACAAAAATTGAATCCCACCACTGATCAGTATGTTAACAGAAAGATGGACAGGTGGTGCAGACAACAAGGGATGACAACAAGGGATGAGGCAACAAGGATGTTGGTGGAGACAACAAGGGATGTTGGTGAAATCTCCAGTCAATCCAGCAGTCACCTCCAAGATGGAAAATCCCCCATGGGTTTCCCAGGCCAACTGGCTGAGTCAAATCTTCAGGCTCTTGTGGGAGAATAGGAAGATGGGGGTAGCTCTTACCCTGGAGGGTAAGATATTCCAAAGGGTGGGTGCTACAGCAGAGAAGGCTCTTCTTTTGGATTCCGATAGTTCTTTGACTGACAGGATCTGAAATAAGCCCTTTCTGCCAGCGCAAGTAGGATCAGTCTGTCCTAGTAGGATGAAGCAGTTCATTAGATAGAATTTTAGAATGCTTTTGAGCTGAAAGAGGACAGACAAAAATGCTTCTTCGGTTATTTTTGAATCTAGATGTATCATTTGGGAAAGGGAACTGTTGTTCAAAGAATGAAAAATACTTCATTAGGACTTAGAGCCCAGAAGAATGAAACTGCTTGGCATTTCTGATGAACCTTGGTTGAAATTACATTTAAAGTAAATACCTTTAAAGTGAATGTTTAAAAAGGGACAAAGGAATGAGTTGTTCCTCAACTGGGGAAGAAACACAAGGTTGGAAGATGTCACTTCAAAAACTAAACAAATCACAGAGCAAAATAGAGACCAGAATGTAAGAAATACAATCTCTTTTTTAAAAAAAAAATCAAAATGCAATTATTTATATATACATGAAATTACAAAGAGATAAGAAGTGAGGTCCACTTTTGATCCACATGACTTACAACAAGGAATTAACTAACCCAGGGGTCTCCAACCTTGGCTCCTGGAAGCCTGGCGGACTTCAACTCCCAGAATTCCACAGCCAGGGAGTTGAAGTCCGCCAGGCTTCCAGGAGCCAAGGTTGGAGACCCCTGAACTAACCGATTCTTTTAAAATGTGCTACATTTACTAAAATTTAAATTCCAGCGGATGGCTTAATTAGAAGAAATGTCCACTGAAGCATCCAGTCGAGAAGCTAATTACTTGATTGTCAAATGGAATAACAATAATTTCCCTTATCCTGAAAGCTCTACCACTGTAATTAGGTTATGTCATACTTTACCCTGAAGGGAATATTAAAAACACAAGGCCAGTCAATGCCATCCACTGCATAATTTCTATTTATAGACTTTTGCTAAATTACTGCCTCCGTGATACAGCTGCAGCATCAATAAACAGAACAATAGCAGCACTTTGCTTGGTCAATTAAGTTTGCTACATGGATATTAATGTAAATATGGATCCCGCAAAGACTGTTCTTGTTGACTAATCATTTGTATTGAAATGCCAAAAATTCATGAACTCATAAAATATTCAGAAGAGAGAACAGAGGCAAAAGTGGGAGTTAACCCACAACAATATTAAATCAAACAATGAGAATTTCCTTTGCTATCTAAAGATGCAGCACCAGTTGTAATCAAAGGCCATTTGCTATCAACTTCATTAAGGGTCAGAATTGTTTTTCAAGTGTTTGACACTGTTAGGAAGGGAAGTATATTTTTATATTCTAATGCTATAGTGCACCAAATAAACCCAAGGAATGTTTTCCATAAAAGCTTACGGGGGGGGGGGGGGGGGAACCAGAACACAAAAGCAAAATTTTAATCCCTATACCTCTGCAGTTCTACGTAGCTAAATCCTCTTTTTCCAGGATCAGAAGTGTACTTTTTATTGTTTCAAGGTTCTATTAAAAGCCTTGCTTTGAGCTGGTGCTTGGATTTTCAGATTATGTTCACCGGCAGCAGCTGGGGGAAAGGGGGGGGTGTCTCCATTTGTCTGCGAGATACAGCTTGGGACACTGATATCTGGATAAGATTGCTCTTTGCTCTAAGTGGCTCAAAATTCAGCCCAGGTTATGTGGGTCGACCATAGCAACTCCAACATAAACTGTCTGCATTCATTTAGAATCTGAGCATGAGCTGCCTCCCTTTTTATAGTATTTAACCCATGACAGCCAAAAGATCATCATGCCCGAAGCTGTCCTCAGGAGTCGTGGCAAGTTTTTCTGCTGCAGTTAATGCGAGGGCACAGCCATCATCTCCTGATCTGTCATCTGAATGGAAGGTCTTCTCCGTCTTTTGGGATGCCAAGCCTGGCAGACTGAAACCAACCATGAAGAAGGCATCTTTGTATTATCTCAAAGGAATGCAGCAAACATATAATCTTACAAAGACAGATGGTTGCTAACAATAACAGGGAAGCTCTCTCTCTTTCTCCCTCTTTCTCTCTCTCTCTCTCTCCCTCCCTCCCTCCCTTTCTCCTTCTCCACACTTGAATCCTTTATGTGTGGGTGAGACAGTGTTTGAAGGTTGCACAAACTGGAGCGGATTCATGAACGATTTGTCCTACTTTATTCTCCATTTTAAGGATCTGCATTTGATCTAATAAAGAAACAGCCTTTCCTGCCAGTTTCAAGCAAATAGTCAATAATGCCTTTGAATAACACTAGTCTGTTAATCGTACTGATATTTTAAAAAAAACTGAAGAAAACTGCTTGATTGTGTCTGGGTCAAACAACTGATGTTTTAAAGCTTGAACGTATTTTTGTTGATTGATAAGCCAACTGCTAATAACTCAAAAAAGCAACAATGTCAGTGTTTTTCAGTCTAGAGAAAATTATAATAGCCTATGCTTCATGTGTTTATATATGGTATGTATGTGTACATCCATACCTACACATACACTTACATAAATACATACAGTATTTATATGTACACACACATGCATACATACATACAAATACATACTATTATGTGCCAAAAAGAGGGAAAAAGTTATTTCCTGACCCTTTTGTTATCTTTGACTATTTGTTCCCTTTCAAAATATAACCACTTTTTGCTTGGAAAGCAGTCAAATGGGATTATAGCAGTGGTAGTATTCTACCAATTCGGCCTGGTTCTGGCGTACCAGTAGCACTGAAGATCAGCTGGCAGAATACCAATTTGCTCTAAGCCTCTCTGACACTCTGGAGTTGGGCCCACCTGCCCGCCCCTGCTCCTCAGTCCTTTTTAACCTCTCAGCTGTTTGGAACGGCAGAGCGGATTGCTGTGCTAAACAGCTGAGAGGTGCAGTAGCTTAGTGTTTAATGTTTTAACATGTGTGCAAAATGCGTATTTGGCACGCGCTCACCCAAGTCATTCAACACTCCCCCACAGTCACGCCCACCAAGCCACTCCCACAGAACTGGATGGTAGGTTTGGGTGATAAAAGAATTTGGAATTTCAATTTGAAACAGTTAGGTGCCATTTGAATTAAATTAGTCTTTTTTTTAACAAAATGTAGATTTTAAAAAAGAATTGGATAGCACTTTTTAAAATTAAACTCCACTGTCTCTGAGCCTCCCTAAGCCTCACCCCGCCATCTCTGGGGCTTACCAGGCCTTGCCCAGCTATCTCTGGGGCTCCCTGGGCCTCACCCAGCCATCTCTGGGGCTTCCCAGGCCTTGCCCAGCCATCTCTGGGGCTCCCTGGGCCTCACCCAGCCATCTCTGGGGCTTCCCAGGCCTCGCCCAGCCATCTCTGGGGCTTCCCAGGCCTCGCCCAGCCATCTCTGGGGCTTCCCAGACCTCACCCAGCCATCTCCGGGCCTCTCAAGCCTTGTCCAACCATCTCTGCAGTTCCCAGGGCCTCGCCCACCTTGCGCCTGTCCTGGGCCTCCTCCTGCCTGGTTGCCTGGTTGCCTGCTTTTTGACACAAGCAGAGGCTGCTGGTTGGAGCAAGGGGAACCACAATGCTGGGCTCTTGTGGCAGCGAATGCCAAGGGCATAGCTGAAATAGGAAGAGGCTGTGCATCTCTGGCAGAAAGAACCAGCCACCTCATTTGCACCTGCTCATCCAAGCTGCCAGGTGTTGCCCTGGTTCTTTCCATCACAGCCACACAGCCTTTTGTTGTGTATGTACCATAGTTAATAAACTATGAGCTTGAGGTAAAGTGCTGGGTTCTGGCCCTGCACTTCTGATTGGCTGTTAGGTGGCCAGATCGGATTGGTTAGTTCTTAGGAATCCGATTGGCCCTTAACAGAGGATTATCATTGGTTTAAAGAGCTAGCGTTCATAGCTCGCTATTGGACAATTCTCACAAGGGTTGCCTATATAAGGCAGAGTTCACTGTTATTGTTTTGAGAAGTCACTATGCAATAAAGAGCTGAAAGTTCACATTCAAAGGCTGTCTCCATTTACTCCAACCCATGTCCAAGTACTTAACACTGGCGACGAGGGTGGGATTTGGAGACATCTGAACCTAAGAAGCCAGGAAGCAATACCGAGCACGTGAAAGATGATGCCAACAACGGAACCATGTCCAGCGGCATCGTACCACCCACTCCGTTCGATCCAAACCAAGAGGATTGGGAATCCTACATGGATCGCTTCCAAATGTTTCTTGAGATGAATAATTTGAAGGACACCACACCAGCAAAAAAGCGGGCACTGTTCTTGATGCACTGCGGCCCAGCTGTATTTAAAATGGCTAAAGCACTCGCCAAACCTCGAGAAGTGAAAGCCATGAGCTGGAATGACCTCGAACCCATCCTGAGAGACCATTATGTGCCAACCATGCCTACACTCGTGAGACGCCACAAGTTTTATCAGAGAAACCAGTGAAAAGGAGAGAGCATGGCCGATTTCGTGGCGGACCTCCAGAATTTAGGGGGCCTCTGCGGGTTTGCCGATTAAGAAGAAGCACTAAGAGATCGAGTAATTCTGGGATTAGATGCACTAGGCGTGCAAAGCAAGCTGATGGCAAAAGGCGACATCAGCCTTGCTGACGCCATCACCGAAGCCATGGCTGTGGAGGTGACCAAAAAGTCGGCTGCACAATTACGGTGAAGCCGCACTCCGGCAACACAACCGACCGGCGAAATCTCACCCAACTCAGAAGGGCAGCTACTAATGACGCACCACGAGGACCTCTCTTCGTCATCAGACAGCAACGAAGAAGGGGTCCATCGACTGCGGTCCGACCAGGACCCTCGCCCTAAGCCCTTACGCCCTTGCGCTTGCTGTGGAGCAAACCATGCCAGGGCTGAATGCAAATTCCACGACGCACTCTGCCATGAGTGCGGGAAACGAGGCCACAGCAGTCGGGTCTGCCGCAGCTTACCAGGACCCAGCCAGGCCTCAAAAGGGGCCAACTATCGCCAATCGACAGGAAACCGTCCTGTAAGGTGACAACCAGTCAACCACTCCTACAGAAATCGAGCTTTGCAAAAAGAAGAGGCTCACCATACTATCACTATAGGTCACGCCTCAGTTTTGGACACTAAGAAAATTCGAGTCACGGTAGCCATCGAGAACCAGCCTTGCCACATGGAGGTCGACTCAGGATCGTCCCTCTCGATGGTGTCTTGGAAGACACTGAAGCAACTTATCCCCACAATCCAATGCCAAGACCTCCAATTTCAACGCCTCATCCTCAAGGACTACCAAGGAAATCGAATCCCCATGGTCGGGTCCTGCCGAGTCCGAGTCTCCTTCAAAAAGCATACAGCGTCCTTACCTCTAACGATCATCGATAGAGATAGGCCTAGTCTATTAGGCCTCCAATGGTTCGCGCCACTCGGCATCGAAATGGCCAGTGTGAACCGAGTCGGTGGTTGTGAGTGGGAGGAAGACCTTATTTCTGAGATCAGCGACGTCTTCGCGGACCGTTTAGGCGAGTATAAAGGGACCCCAATCTCATTTAGTCTAGATCCAAAAGTAGCTCCAATTCGCTTGAAGCCCCGTTGAGTTCCATTCGCTCTTAAAGCTAAGATCAACGAACAACTCAACAAGCTAATTGCTCAAGGGGTGTTGAATCCCATCGATCACTCTCCATGGGAAACCCCTATTGTAACACCCATTAAGCCAAACGGGTCAATCCGAATTTGTGGGGACTACCGGGCCACTTTAAACCACACCCTACAGCAGAATGCGTATCCAGTTCCGGTGGTGCAGCACCTCCTCCATTCCTTGGGGGGCGGAAAGGTTTTCGCTAAATTAGATTCAGCTCAAGCTTATCAACAACTACCAGTGGATGAAAAGATGGCCCAAGCCCAAACAATTGTAACACAGAGAGGTGCTTTTAAATGTACTTGATTGCAATTTGGGGTTAGTGTAGCCCCGGGGATATTCCAAAGCCTCATGGAAAGGTTGTTACAGGGAATCAAGGGCGTGGTTCCGTATTTTGATGACGTATTAATTGCAGCCTCTACAAAAAAAATCTTGCAGGATCGTTTGAAATGTGTTCTTAAAAAATTCCAAGAGGCAGGACTTAAGGTGAAAAAAAATAAATGTCACTTATATACTGACAGTGTTGAG
The DNA here is from genome assembly GCA_033807585.1 of Hydrophis major. Lineage (NCBI taxonomy): Eukaryota > Metazoa > Chordata > Lepidosauria > Squamata > Elapidae > Hydrophis > Hydrophis major. The sequence goes on from CM066329.1 coordinate 284,762,925, forward strand.
TTTCTAGGGTATCGGATTGATAGCCAGGGCATTCACCCTACCGAAAGTAAATTAAAGGCAATAAAAAATGCTCCCAGGCCACGTAACAAGGCCAATCTCCAGGCATTCTTAGGCCTCATTAATTTCTATAATGTATTTTTACCGCACAAGGCAACTGTTGCTGAACCGTTACACCGGTTATTAGATAAAAAAGCATTGTGGGTATGGGGTTACCGGGAAGAACAAGTGTTCCGGAATGTTAAAAAATTGCTCACATCTGACTCTGTACTTATGCAGTATAACGAGACTTTACCATTAGTTATAACCTGCAATGCCTCGCCCTTCGGGGGCGCCATTTTGAGTCATGTACTGCCTAATGGGAACAAAGTCCCTGTTGCATACTTTTCGAAGACTCTTTCACAAGGAGAGCAGAACTATGGACAAATTGATAAAGAAGCTCTCGCAATCGTTTCAGCTGTAAAGAAATTTCATGAATATGTGTATGGAAGGACATTTACCATTATAACTGACCACAAACCGTTGCTAGGGATAATAGCCGGGGACAAGCCAACCCCCTACATATTATCCCCTAGAATGACCCAATGTTCAGAATTCCTAACTGATTATAATTATCGCCTGCAATATCGCCCGGGGAAAGCCATTCCCCATGCCGATGCATTAAGCCGAACACCGCTTCCAGAGACTCTCGACGATCCGGCACCAACGGCAACCACGTTGCAGATCGAAACACTCAACTCGCCACCTATGACCGCCCGAGACATCGCGAGAGAAACCAAACGAGACCACACCCTAGCTCGAGTCCTAGGCTGGGTAGAACGCGGATGGCCATTGGACTAGTCCCAGATGACTTCGCGCCATTTAAAGCAAGACAAACTGAACTTTTTTCCCAAAAAGGCTGTGTCATCTGGGGCAATAGAGTCATTGTCCCAGAACGACTCCGGAAGACGCTGCTACAACTTCTGCACGAGGGCCACCCCGGCATCGTGCGGATGAAAGCGCTTGCACGAAGCTACGCATGGTGGCCGGTCATGGACCAGCAAATTGAGCAGTGGGTCAAAGCGTGTACCAATTGCCAACAAGCCAGCAACGCCCCACCAAAAGCCATGCCTACTGAATGGGAGATGCCACGTGGACCCTGGTCCAGAATCCACCTGGATTTCACGGGGCCAACCAAAGGATATACCTTCCTGCTGACAGTCAACGCATACTCCAATTGGTTAGAAATTCATCGTATGACGGCCACAACTTCCGAGGCAGTGATCAAAATCCTAAATAGACTCTGCAACCCACGGGTTGCCTGATGTCTTGGTGTCTGATAACGGGCCACAGTTTATGGCACTAATGTTCGAGCAATACCTCGCTGTCCACGGCATCCGCCATGCGTTCACCTCGCCTGTGCACCCTGCGACCAATGGACGAGTGGAACACATGGTCCAATTTGTTAAAAAGACTTTGCAAAAAATGGACTATGACAATATCGATGACAAGTTCAACCAAATTCTCTTTTTGCAACACATAACTCCACATAGCATCACCGGCAGAACTCCCGCGGAACTACTGATGGGACAAAGACTCCGTTCCCACCTCGACCGGTTGCACCCTGCTTACGAACCGGAAAAGCCAATAGAATCCAGTGGCCACTATCGCACCTTCCAGGTAGGGGACCATGTTTATGCACGAAACTTATCGGGCGATCCGTTATGGATAGAGGCAACGGTAGTGCGAGTGACCGGCCCCAAATCCTACGTAGTGAAATGCTGTGACAATAGACTGTGGAAACGGCATATCGACCAATTACGGTCACGACTCACAACGGCCAGTCAACAACTCCCCCATGACCAAACCAAGGGGGGGGAGGTACAGAAGAAGATGACGTTCCAGGGAACCTGCTCGAAGGGAGCGACGAATCAAGTTAGACTCAGGAAATGGAGCAGGAAGGAGAATTGTTTGCACCGCAAGAAATTGCACCTGAGCAAGAAGCAGAGCCACTGCCAAACAACAATCTACCTCAACAGGATTGCAATCAACCAGTCCAACAAAAATCCGAAAGACTTAAAAGACAACTGTCCTATTTAAAGGACTATATAACTACACCATAATTAAGAAGCCAGGGGGAAGGGGTGTTGTGTATGTACCATAGTTAATAAAGTATGAGCTTAAGGTAAAGTGCAGGGTTCTGGCCCTGCACTTCTGATTGGCTGTTAGGCGGCCAGATCGGATTGGTTAGTTCTTAGGAATCCGATTGGCCCTTAACAGAGGATTATCATTGGTTTAAAAGCTAGCGTTCATAGCTCGCTATTGGACAATTCTCACAAGGGTTGCCTATATAAGGCAGAGTTCACTGTTATTGTTTTGAGAAGTCACTATGCAATAAAGAGCTGAAAGTTCACATTCAAAGGCTGTCTCCATTTACTCCAACCCATGTCCAAGTACTTAACACCTTTTATTCCAATTCTAGCTATACCCTTGACACTCGCAGCTGCTGGAGCCCAGCACTGTGGTTTCCTTCTCTCCAATCAGCAGCCTCTGCTCACGTCCAGAAGCCAGCAGCCAGGCAGGAGGAGGCCATGGTGGGGCACCGTATTTGGGCCAATCTGGCTGGTAGATGGGCGAGCAGGCAGCCTCAGGATAATGCAGCAATGGCGGCAACTGGAGCATGCCATGGCCGTTCACTTTCTCTGCTGTGCTGGGGCTGAGACTGAGAGGGGCAGCGGAGGTGCCCTGAAAGGGACAGCAGGAACTCCAGGGGCTGCTTCCCACCACTGCTCTGCTGCCGCCTCCCTCCACCTTCCCCGCCCCACCATGGTGCTCTGAAAGGGAGAGCGAATGGATGTTCCGGGGATACTGCTTTCTTCATTCTCCTGCTGCCCTCTGCTCTGGAGCTCACTAGATCAGTTCATCCCAGACCAGTCACATGACCACCAAGCCATGCCCAGTGAGCAAGCCACACCCACTCAGTCACATGACCACCAAGCCACAGCCACAAATTAGCCACACCCATAGAACCAGTTGTTGAATTCGAATCCCATCCCTGGGTTAACTAGTTATTAGTTAAAGGATTAATAGAACTATAATTTCTAAGTGAAAAAGTGCCAAAATGTAGCTTCTTTAATTGGTTGAGAACCCCTAGGTAGCTCTTAATGGTTTGTAACATCCATATGTTGAAGTTATAATCTGACACTCAACAGTTCAAATATGTGAAATATTGGGTTAAAGCAGCCAAACAGCAGAATTAGTACCATATTTATTTAGATAGTATAAAGTCATGGTGACACAGTGGTTAGAATGCAGTACTGCAGGCTAATTCTGCCAGCTGCCAGCAGTTCAGTTCTCACTAACTCAACGTTGACTCAATTTTACATCTTTCTGAAGTTGCTAAAATGAGAACCCAGACTGTTGGGGGCAATATGCTGACTCTGTAAACCACTTAGAGAAGGCAGTAAAGCACTGTGATTTGGTACATAACTCTAAATGCTAATACTATCTGCATGGAAGCTGGACATATTACACATCTGTGTCTATTCCACAAAATGTTTTGGTATAACATTTTTCTATAATTACATTTGGGGACATAAAAACTATGTTGAGAATGGCTAGTGTAGGCATATAAATTTAATTAAATAAATAAATGTAATAGTGATGGGTTGTTGTTGGGGAAAATGATGATGATGCAATATCTTGTTTTGTTTTGATTATTGGTCTTCTTTATATCCTTCAATTTATCACACACTAATAACCAGAAGTGACATTACTCTAAATCTTGCCAGTTTCGTACATTTTCATCTGAAGGCCAGAATGATTTCCAAGGCTGCAGGAAAAGATTTTTGAAGGTAGGTGCGCATGTGCATATAAACTTGTGTGTAAAAACACTGGAGGATATCTAGGTTTAATAAAAAGCTGCCTCCCAGCTGACACATCAAATAAAGTCAGTGAGTTATAAAAAAAAAAAAAAAGATTGACAGTGTTAACAAGGGACTATATTCTGCAATTCCACCCTTGAAGTTTCATAGATATATAGAACTAGTCATGTTAGGAAAGGTCAATTCCCAAGGCAAAGAATTCTAGTATGCACCCTGCTGATCCCTGTAATCCAAATCCAGTTAGAACAAAGAGTATTTGTATTGGAAAATCACAACCATCCACAGCAAATTTGCAACAATAAGGAAAAAAACAGGATCCAACCATAAGAAGCTGTTATTTGATTAACAAACACAGCACCATATTCACATTCATTGACTGATTTTTGTCCCATCAAAGTGGTATGGACTCTTACCAACCACATAGACAGATCTTCTCCAAAATGATTCCCAGCTGGACCTTCAGGTCTTCCAGAAGAGCACCCATGATGACTGTAATTGAATCGATTCACCTTACTGCTCATTATCCTGTTCTTTTTCTTACCAGAATGGATTTTTCAATGCAGATGGGTCTTTACCGATTGTATCCAAAATATTATAATTTGAATCTGGTCATTTGTACCTTACGTAAGAACTTTGGATTGATTTGTTCCATGCTCCATTTGTTTGTTTTCTTGTCTGTCCACATGGTATTCTTAAGAATCATCTCTAGCACCAAAGTCCAAAAAAATCAATATCTTTTTTTATCCTGCTTCCTCGAAATCCAACTTTTGCTTTCATGGAGAGTCACAGGGAAAACCATTGCTAAACTTTGTGAGCAGATTCTTCTTGACATCTCAGCATCTTTTTAAGGTCTTCATTGCTGTTGTAATAAGCATTAATTTGTGTCCTTTTTTTTTTTTTACAGATGGTTCCTTTATGTTGATAATCAATCCTAAAACAGAGAAGCTGTTCTCTCTTTCATCAATATTCATGGTCAATTCTTAATGATCACATGGAATAGTAGGAGTCCATATAACCCACATATCCCCAATTGGTAGCTCTCTGGCATAGGAAGATCTGCATGGTAGAAGCAGTGCAGAGACATTTCATTAGTGCTAGAAACATTTCATTAGGCATTCAAGCAAAATGTCTTCAATGCAATTTGATTCTTTGGGATTGGTTGCTCTTTGATTGATTGGTGGTTAGTTACGGTGATAGTTTTGTTCCTTGATTCTTCACTGTAATTGGTTCTCTGTTTGTCCTATGCTGTGTTGCTTGCCATCTTGATGGCCGATATTCTAAATCAGGGGCGTCAAACTCATGTCATCACTGCAGCATCATGTGACATATTAGGATTTTTTTCTCCTTTGCTAAACCAGGCGTGGAGATGGCCAGATGCGTGTGATACATCCGGCCCACGGGCCAGGAGTTTGACAGCCCTGCTCTAATTTTCTTAATTTTCTTAATTAAAAAAACAATTACCACTCCCAAAGACTTAACAAATGCACCCAAAAAAAATAGAATAACCAAAAAACAACACCAAAAAAAGAACATTGTCATAGTAACACTTCCATAGAAGAAACATATCAGAAGAGTCCAGCAGATTACTAGGCATTGCTGTTATCTATAATCCAACAAAAAGTTGACAAAGAATTATAAACCACAAGACTGTGTATCCTATCAAGAAATAACTGGCAGTGCACAAATCACTGGATTGGCAGAAATTGATATGTCGTTTTCATGCTTCATTTCTTTTTTCCTGAGCCATAAAATCCAAAGTACAGTTTCTTGGTTACTATTTCCAAAGGTGTCATTCCAGTCTCCGAATGCAAGCAGCACATCTCGCTGTTGCCTTCTACCAAATTCATCAACCACTTCATTGTCTGCATCAGTGGTTGGAAAATAAACTTGGATTACTACCATATGAAAAGATTGTCTGAAAAATCTAACTGATATGATATAGTCATTGCCTGCGTTGTAGCCAAGTAACATTATTGTTATAACTTTTTGACCATGAAAGTAACTCTGTTTCTTTCTTTCTTTTTTATGGTCCTGAGTAATAAGAGATATGATTTCTGACTGTCCAGCTGTGGTCCATTTCAGTTCTCTGATGCCTAAGATGTGTAATGATTTGCTTCATCTTTCATCTGTTGATCTTTCCAGGGTTCACGTCCCATTAGAGTTCCCTCTTTGCAACTTTACATTTTGTTACCTGAATAGCCAGATCAGCCACTGTATGTCTCAAAGATTTAATTTAGCTGAACCCTAAGTAACATTAGAAATACCATTAGTATTTCAAAAGATCATGGGCTTTTTGTCAGTATATGTTGATTGCCAGGAGTCATCATCTGGCATATACTGTCAGTCACTTTATACTGTCTGTCCATATGAAGCTTCTGCTGAAATATTAGAGTGGCCTTCTTCTATGCAATATGAAATTATTCCCTTTCTATTTTCACTAAAGTATAATCCACCTCCAGGTTCTTCCTATATTGGTGTTGTCCAGTATAGATATCTGCTTCCTTTAGCTGAGTAGCTGCGTTTTCTTTATGCTTTTGATGACCCTGCTGGGACATTCTCACTTATCCCTCCCAGAGGTACCCCCGCCCCCCAAGATAAAGCAGGACATGGTGAGGATCATTCTTGACAGCTCATAATTTGTTTAAACTTTGGCTCAACACAAGCAAGACTGAATGACTTTGAATATTTGGATCTTCCGATGTGGAAATTTTCCGCCTTTGGTTTTGAATGGGTTGACACTGCCTTAGAGAAACCCAGAACAAAATCGTGGGTTCTCCTAGAGTCACAGCTCCTGTTCAAATAGTAGGTGACAGTTATGGCTAGAAGGGCCTTTGCATACCTTCATTCATTATGCTCGTTCATGGACTAGCAGGTTCTGTTCATTGCTACTCATGCCTTTGTGACTTCCCATCTGGACAACTGCAATGAAGCTTAAATCAGGCTACCCTTGAAGAGCATTCAGAAGCTTCAAAGGGTTCAGAATCAGCAGCATGCATAGTAAAGAGTGTTTAGTCAGTACATGTGAGTACCATTATTCTGTGAGCTCCATTGATTGCTAGCATGCTTCCAGGTACAATTCAATGTGTTGACAGTCACCTTTAAATACTTTCATAGCTTATGATCAGATTACTTAAGGAATCATCTCTTCTTTGTTACTTTTACCTATTTTATCCATCCTAACCTGTTATCTCTATTTAATGAGAGAGCAGTAATGCTAATCATTAGTTATAATAATTAAAAAGCACTTTTTATTTGAATTTCTAGATCTTACTACCCAATTTTCTTCTTTAAATCCAGCATTTTCCCCAAAGAATCTTCAGTATCAGAATACTTCTTTGGAAGTGAAGTCTACAAAATTATGTATATCTCACTTAAAATTAAATATACATAGAATCAATGCTACCAGTTCTGCCTGGCTCTATAGAACCAGTAGCTCTGAAGAATAGCAGACACCAAACCAGTTCTATGTTTGCTGATGTTTGGCCCACCCGCCTGCCCAGGCTCTTACCTGTCCCTTATTTCCTGCTTTTTCAACCTCAGCTGCTTTGCGCAGCACAAGGTTGAAAAAGCAGGAAAAAAAGTGGCTTTTCAAATGCTGCGCAACCACGCGCAGCGCTTGTCAGCTGTCCAGGTGGCACAGGTTAAGGTCTTTTAAAGTGTGCGCAGTCACTGAACTGGGAAGTAACACCAGTTGAATCCCACCACTGCATAGAATTAAATTATTAGGAATATTTTGTTGTAATTTGGGGGATAAATATGAATCTCCATCTCTCTCTCTCCTCTCCAAAACTATCAGCTTATTTTTACATTGTCTTTTTTTTTTTTTTACTTTTGAGATAAAATGGAGAAAATGACATAGACTCAAGACACATGTTTATCTTCTATGTCCCCATCCTATCTAAATTATTCAGCCCATTTTTTTAAAAAAAAAATGGAAATATTAAAGATGGTAAAATTAAAAATAACACACTGAATAATTGCCTCATGTACTCATATTTTCCTGTTCCATTAAATTATAAAGATTTTTTTAAAACCTCTGAAAAAATTATACTATGTTTATATGAATTACTAGCATATTTTTCACCATATACATGTAATTTAATGCACAATGTTACATACAAGTACTCTTTGTATCTTTTTTTTCTTGACAATTTTACCTCAGAGGTACTTGATTTAGTGGTTCTGAGTGCTCAAGTATATTGCTTTTAACTTCCTTAAAACAGGGTGATTTTTCTGTAATTTTCTCTGAATTATATATACTTGAGCTAAGTTTTTTTTTAATAGACAGACGGCTGTAGGCTATTGTTAATGTTAATTGCTACTGTCTGTGACACAGCCCAGCCAATTTGGTGGACAGTGGCATTTCAATCTAAAACGATCTATGAAAAATCATTTATATTTGTAATATTTCTCTCTGTCATCCAATGCCCCAGTTACTTAATTATAACGTATTGAATCTGGCCCAATGAAATAACTCTCCATGCAGACAAAGCAGAGGCACTGTTGCCAATGATTTGGTGTTTTCATTCAGTTGCTGTATTTGTTAAGAACAGTGAGAAACCTTTTAGAAAGGGGAAATGATTTACCACATCATCTGCACAAATATATGAAGAAAATAATAATCAGGCTTCACTAGGGAGCTGATAGTAGGCCATCATACCCATTTATAGGGCCGAGTGCTATATCACTAGGGTGGTTCTATGGACAGAAGTTGTGTATCTCCTTCCAATTCAACTTCCTAGGAATAAATATTTATTTGAAAGCATCTGGAGCTTTTTCAATAATATCTTTGTCCTTTTATGTAATTGACTGCTGATCTTTTCCTTAAATTTCCCTTTCATTCTCTTAAAATGATTACCTGAAATGCTTGTGGTGAGGCAAAAAAAAAAAAAGAGCTAAACATCAGAATAGGCAGAAATTAAATTTCTTATACAATGCATCCTGTTTTCATTATATAGTTCAGGAAGAAGGGAGACTGCATCAAAAGGTCCAGTCCAACGAGGCAGCATGTCTTCAAACTGCAAAGAGGAATTCAATATCCTGGGAATAAAGAGGGTGGCAGGGAGGAATATGAATTCCTCTCACCAGGAAGCGTTTTAGTCAAAGGTCGCAAATTGCATGCCAAAGAGGGCCTTTGCTAATGATGTCACCAGAGTCTAGAAAAAGATTACATATTTTAAGCTGCAGGTAATCATCATGAAAGAGATCTGCTTTCCCACATTGCCCCTTGTTAATTGGAGGGCTTGAGCCAGTCAGAATGATTCATTTCATATTTCATTTGAAAAGGCCTGTTATAATAAGGCTTCAGCACACAAATACGTAGGATTCATCAATGTTTTCTGTGATTCACGTTACATCCCCTTCAAAATGGTCCATTCAAAATAATTATCTGAGGCTTGGTTAATCTCATTTATGACACAGTAGAGGAGTACTAAAATCAATTATTAGAATTAGAATTAGAATTCTTTTATTGGCCAAGTGAGATTGGACACACAAGGAATTTGTCTTGGTGCAAATGCTCTCAGTATACATAAAAGAAAAGATACATTCGTCAAGAGTCAAGAATCATAAGGTACAACACTTAATGATAGTCATAGGGTACAATAAGCAATCAAATCCTATTTAGGAAACAGTCAATATAGATCGTAAGGATACAAGCAGCAAAGTTACAGTCACACAGTCACAAGTGGGAGGGGATAGGTGATAAGGAGTGATGAGGAGATCAATAGTAATAGTAGTGGAGACTTTGTAAATAGTTGGACAGTGTTGATGGAATTATTTGTTTAGCAGAGTGATGGTGTTTGGGGAAAAACTGTTCTTGTGTCTAGTTATTCTGGTGTGCAGTGCTCTATAGCATCATTTTAAGGGAAGGAGTTGAAACAGATAATGTCCAGGATGTGAGGGGTCTGTAAATATTCCTTCCTTTGTTCCTCTTATTTTATCAGAAGGCAATGTAGTCCCAAAGCTTCTGACATGATTGGTGGCCTTAAACCAAGCACATGCAATTCTTTGGTGGCCTATAGCCCTCCTTCAGATTTTTGGATCAGGCAGAGGTGCAATAATCAGGTCAGAGATAAGAATTGGACGTGTTCAGCTCTTCAAAATGGTGCAATCAATATTATGTGCTTTTTCCTTTGGGCTTCAAAGAGGAATTCTGGTGAGAAGGACAAGTATATCATTTTCTGAGAATTTTGTTTGGCCTATTCTAGAAGTTGCATGCCGTCTGTGTTTCTTACCTCAATAGAGTTGAGAATGAAAAACATGTTGGCAGTTTTCAACAGTTGACTTTGGATAAGACTTCAGATGTTCTCGAAACTAAGTTTGTGGGTTGTCCAGTTCCAGCCGCATATTAGAGTTAAATCCAAACTGATCATTTACACCAAAGCCAACTCACACAGATGAGTTGAAACTGGTAGCCAAAGAGTCAGGTTTGGGTCATATAACATGCTCATGAATGAAAATCATGGTTTATATTTCCAATTACGGCTTTTGCCTCAAATGATATTGTTGAATGAACAGTAAGTTACTTCTTTTCTGATAATAGTCTTTTGTTCTGAGGAAACTGAGTCCAAAGTCAAGGGGGTGATGTTCTTAATCAAAAGTTCAACAAACAGTCCACCCTGTGGCAAGTAATAAAAACAGAAAGTTACAATAAACCTTACATGAAGAAGAAAAAAGAAATCTACAAATAGAAGGTATCTCAATTCTGCAGCCAGTATTTACTGAACAAAACCTTAGTGATTTCTCATCAATCAATAGAGAAAAACCTAGAAGAGCATTAGCATTCTTTTTAGGTCAAGGATTTTCAGAATTGCAATTAATGATAAGTAAATAATTATAATAATCCTGTCTATTTGAAGTTTTGTTAGGTAGAACTTATCAAAATTAAATGTGTTATCTTTTCCCAGCCAAAAAAAAATGTAATGAAATCTTAATATTGCTAATGCAGAATTTGGGTTTCTTCATGATTTCCATAGCCTAGGGAATCAAGGAATATCCAGACTTCATTTAAGGATGTCAAAGGAATGTATGAATAATTTATTTTAAAGCAAAGTTGTAAGATATTCCAAAATAGGATTCATTACAGTAATAAATAATGAAATCTGCTGATTAATCTTGAAACATTTCTTAATTCAGAAATTGTGGAAGTAAGGAAAGAAGGAAAGAAAGAAGAGTGAGGGAAGAGAGGGGAGGAAAGGAAAGGAAGGACAATTTAAGAAAAGCTACCAATATCTATGTATTTTAGAGTCACATTGGAAAAAAATAAGATAATTGTATGGAAAAATGTATATAATTAAATAAAGTCTGTGTTTTAAAGTTGCATTAAAATTAGATCATATGAAAAATACATATACTATATGATATTTTCAAAAAAATAAAATTTATTTATTCAATTCTATAAATATACTGGGCCCAAGGCAATTTCAACAACCTGGAATCACTTAAGTAAAGGCTCCCAAATATTCTTGATCCAGTACCTGAGAAAAACCAGACCCTTGGAAGCTTTTGGAACACAAGGCAGAGTTAGGATATGCAGAAATTGTGCATACCACTAGAAATATTAGGTTGTTTCATTCACTTACTTTCCTGTGTAATACTCTGGAACTGAAAAGTCACATAAATTTAATAAATAAAAATAAATATTAATAAATGCAGTGAGGTGGTGTTGCCTCAAATTGAGCTTTTAGGATTTAAGCCAAAACATCAACAGATGTAATTCCAATATCAAAAGTTACATTTATAACAAAGCCCTTCTTGCATTGATTTAAATTCACCTGTCTTCTAGAGACATTTAAATCTGTCTATTTTGGCAAAAACCAATAGTGCAGAGACATCATTCTCCCACATCCTCCTTCCACTATTAAGCATCATATGTTGCCAATCAAATACAGAAATAATGGTGTTCCTTGTGTGAACATGTAATATCTCTAGCTACTTAGAAGGTAGCAATCATGCATGTGATCATTGGCAGCTACCTTTCTGATTTTCTGACCTCTGTTGCTTTCCAGAAGCAATTTTTCCCAAATCAGCCACACACTGCTCCTTATATATCTTATTCACTGATTTCTAGAAATACTTATGAATAGCCATGGTATATGCTTCATTGATCAAATTTCATCTGTGATTCCACTGCATCTAGACTGATCTAGAACAATTTGCTAAGTAACCACTTCATTCTGCTTGTTTTGTACATGAGGGAACTATTTGCACCATTGCATATTCTTTCTTTCTTTCTTTCTTTCTTTCTTTCTTTCTTTCTTTCTTTCTTTCTTTCTTTCTTTCTTTCTTTCTTTCTTTCTTTCTTTCCTTTCTTCCTTCCTTCCTTCCTTCTTTCTTTTTTTCTTTTACAAGTTGCCTGCATGTTTAAAATGCAAAACACTATAGATTTAATGATATCAGCTTGGTAAAGTTTATTGTGACCAGAGACCATGACTTGCCTAGATTAACCTAACACGTTTCAGGAATATCTGAATTTGTATCTGAATTAGTGTAGAAACTAAGCTGTCTGAATATTACATCACTCATTTAATGACAGTTCAAAGTTACCGCAGCACTGAAAAAAGTGACTTATGACAATTTTTCATACTTATGACTGTTGCATAATAGTCATGGTCATGTGATTAAAATTCGGGTGCATGGAAACTGGCTTATATTTATGTTCTTTGCTGTTCCCAGGGTTATGAGATCTTCTGATCACCTAAGCAAAGTCAATGGGGAAACCAGATTTACTTTACAACCACATTACTAACTTAACAGCTGCAGTGATTCACTTAACAACTGTGGCAAAACTCACTTAACAACTATCTCACTTAGCAACAGAAATGCTGGGCTCAATTTTGATTGTAAATCGAGGACTATCTGTTATGGCAAACATAAAGTTCGGTTAGTTTGACCTTTGATTCCAAATACTTTTATCACAGTTTAACCTAAACATGTGATTAAACATTTTAAATAGGTTTAACAAGTCTCATGAGTATAAAGCCTCTTCAGGCAGTGGCTATTCCAAGATTTTCATTTTAGTGTCTGTACTGGAAAAGTGAGGTGAAGAACCTCAATAGATAGCTTCTGCCCAACTTTTCTTCTTCAACAAGGGTCAGTCAAATTCTTCGTGGACACTTACATGAAAGCTTAACACTTTTTTAGTCTCTTTAACTTAATGTTCAAAGGAAAACCTGCTTTGGGACATGGATATACATTTCAGTATTAGGTTTAAAACATACCTTTTATTAAATCCTAAATATATAATTTTAAAAGCAGCCTAGGTATGAATTTAATCTTCTGCACATCCCTTCCAATAGTGTCATGGGGAGAACAGGGTGTCTTTGGAGGTCCTTTGATGATCTCTCTTTGCTCTTGAAATGGATATTAAAATACAGATGATTGTAGCAAAAACAAAGGACTGAATTCTATCCATCCATTTGGTAATGCTGTGAAAGTTTGGAGATGACCCAGCTTTTAGCTACAATGACTCGGTTGTTCAGATATTGCTGACTTAAAGTTTATTAAATTCATTTGGCTATTTGGTTTCTGGCTGAGCTTTTCTAACTGTCAGTTCAAAATATCCACATTCTGATTTCTGTGATTAATGATCAATACAACAGCAGTAATTCTAACCATATTGTGTGTTTTCTGCCTCAAATCTGACTTTTACCTAACTTTTAGAAGTCTGACTCATTCTGGAGTGCTGATCCTTCCTTCCTTCCTTCCTTCCTTCCTTCCTTCCTTCCTTCCTTCCTTCCTTCCTTCCTCATCTTTCCTTCACTTCTGTTTGGGGAGATTTTGAAATGTTTTAACACTACTGAAATTTCCCAAATAGTTTTAATCAGCATATTGCAGTGCAAAATGAGGTAGCTGGCATGATACAGATGTAATATGATAAAGTCTGATAAAATATACCAACACAGAGGAATAATTGCAAAATAAATTGCATCTTAAAGTTAAAATCATAGGCTGACTGTGATTATTTTCAATATTTCAGATATTTGTAGCCAATCATAAATATAATTCCCAAGAGAACAGAATCCACTTTCAAGTTTCTAAAGCTCACAATGAATTTGGCTACACTCCAGTGGAAGTCGTTATTATAATTAATATAAATTATCATAACATAATTATGATAAATTATATTTGGTTTTTCTAAAATCCCAAAACAATAACCATCTAATAAGCTCATCAAAGCTGCAACCAAAAATATGTTGCAGGAACTGAAAGCTAGTCTTCTGTCTGAAAATGATTTCTTTATTAAAGACAAAATATTGTGTATCAGGACTTGGAGAACTTTAAATGGTATATAAAAGCAACAGCCATAGCCAATGCAGTAACAAAAGTGTACAATAATAGAAATGAAATGTATAATTAGGGTAAATTTTATCATTCAGATTATAAATCTGGCAGAAGCACTCTACAGCCCTCAAGTCTCAAATACTTTCCATATCTAAGTTTCCATAAGCTTCTGGGAGATAAAGAAAATAGGAGATACCCTTGACTGGAAGCAAATTGTTAGAGAAGAACCCCCAACCATGAATATTTATTTTTGGACAGCCCCCACCACACTTCTAAACAGAGGGAAATTTTTCAGCAAGCATTCTCTGCATCCTGAAATTGAGCAGTGGAATTCAGCAGCACTCCAAAAGGGAGGGGGGAACTCCTGGGAGTGCTCCCTTCATGCGGCGGTGGCGGCACTGCTGGGCGGATTCTGCAATTACCAGAAGCAAGCAGACCCAGTGAGTTCCCGGTGACTATTGGGAACACCTCTGCTGCCCCTCTCAGCCCCAGCACAGCAGAGACAGTGAACAGCCATAGCATGCTCTGGCTGCCACCATCACTGCATCATCCTGAAGCTTGGCAAAGGCCCTGGATCAGTGAGGGGAGGCGTGGCAGGCCCCAGTCAGTGAGGGGATGCTCCGAGTCAGTGAGGGGAGGCATGGCAAGCCCTGGGTCGGCCAGGGGAGGTCCCAGGTCAACGAGGGGAGGCGTGGCAAGCTGCGGGTCAATGAGGGGAGGCCCCGGGTCAGCAGCCGGGGAAGGTCCAGGGAGGGCTGGGCTTTCCAAGTGGTAGGAGGGAAGGGACAAAACAAAAGGCAAGTGGTGGTGGTGGAGGAAAGGCGACCAGGTCTTGCACTCACCTAGGGAGATAATCATATCAGGCAGGGCCAAAGCAAAAGGCAGCCAGCAATGGCTGACTTGGCAAGTAGGCTGGAGGCATGTTGCGCATGCACACGATGTTGCGCATGTGTGATAGGGACTAACTGGGCAGGTAGCAGAGAAGTGGGTGGAGAGGTGCAGGGCCAGCCAGAGACCTGATTTACTGATTCTCTGAACTACTGGGAACCATAACAACCGGTTCTATAGAACCGGTCCCAACCAGTAGAATCCCACCCTGGATGCAAATATTACTTTTTTTTTTATCCTAGATTTGTCACCACTGCAGGAGGTATAAGACAAGAGTTAGCATGTCTGCTTTTCAGTGAACCAAAGAGTTAATTTCTCAAAGCTGCAACAGCATCAGCAAAGACATTAGTTTGCATTGGCAACATGCTGAAGAAGTGAAATTGCAAGACCTAAAGAAACAGAACACCAATTTTTCTTGCTTTCTTTTTACAGTACATGGCACTTAGCATTTTTTTAAAAATGTGTTCATGTACATTCCAAAAGTTAATTGGAAATACAGATCTCTGTGAGCTTGTTTTATGCATGGCTCAGTTTTTCTAAGAATAAACCGAGATTATATCTTTAAGGTTGTGCAATTAAAATGAGTAATGTCATCAGGAGTAGAGCAATAAAATTACATGTTAATTGTAAAATCATTAGACCTGACACTTGGCCTGCCATGTGATTGCACAGATACCAGGGTGGTAAAATGCTAGTAGCATTCTTCTCTCCTCTTTCTTTTTAATATTGCATGTTTATAATTAGAAAAAAAAAAAGCCAACAATCTCCTGTCAAGGATTTCTCATCGAATCCAAAGCCAACCTGGTTTTTTTTTATCAGGCAGAAAATATGGTAATATTAAATTGGACTATTCTCATGAAACAGTACTGATCAATAAATGAACAATGCACTCATATTGGATACTGTCTTGCCCCAAGTGGGGATAAGATCACCACCCCATTCATTTTGGCATCCTGGTCTTCTGAGGACTGCATCAGGCAAGGAATTTTGGCTGGAGGGTCCAGGAGAACAGCTTTTTCTGTTGTGACCCCAACATTTGGAACATCTTGCCACTAGATATGAGTTCTGCCTGCATTCTTTTAGTCTTCAAGAACAGCCTTTAACTCTGACTCTGCCAGTTGGCTTAAGGCTGTAGGCTGGAAGTGGTTGGTACAATGACAGAAAGGTACCACCACGACATAAAATATTATTAAGATATATTTGGTTAGGGGGAAAAGCAAGAATAGGTTGGAAAATGTTACAAGACTCCAAAAAAAAAAAAAAAAAAGAGGGAGCTTTGGGTTGCCAGATTGGGAATTGCATTATCAGGTCTCAGTATTTACATGGATGAAAGAATGGATTAATTGAGGCACAAAAAACTATTAACTTTAGAAGGACACAATCTTCAATTAGGTTGGCACGCTTTTCTATGGTATGGGAAGAATAAGATACATAGCTGCTTTCAAAGACATTATGGTAGAAATGCATTGTTTTCAGTATGGGTTAAAATTAAAGAACAACATTATTTGAAAATACCAGTCTGGATTTCTACAATGGAAGCACTGATGCATCCTGTTATCAATATGGAAAAATTGTAAGATATAAAGATACTCTGAATGAAAAAGGAATTAAAAACCAAACAGGTCAAGGGATGGACATTGCATGGTGGCCACAAATGCAGATACAATCCCACCATGAGAAAGATGCTAAAATATATGGTTTTAATATAGAATTAACAGAATGTACCAGATATTAATTGGAAGAGATGAAGAACTGATAAAGAAAATATCTTGTTCTTATTAAGTATTAAACTTGTTAGTGAGCAGGTAAAGGAGACAATTATAGTTTGGGCTAAAATATTTGGATATACAATAGAATTGGATAATGGCAGATATTGTGGGATAGAAATGTTAAATTGACTATATCAACTGTATATAAAGAAAATTTGTATAAAATGTTCTATAGATGGCATTTTGCACCAACAAGACTGGCAAAAATGTATAAAGATAGATCTGCTAAATGTTGGAAGTGCAATCAAACCCCTGGTTCATATTACCATATGTGGTGGACATCCTCCCAAACTAAAAAATATTGGATGAAAATGCATACTTGGTTGGGAAAAATGATAAAGCAGCATATAGACTTGAAACCAGAAATATTTTTTATTGGGCATCCTGCAGGAAAAATATGACAAACAAATTATATATTTGATTTTATATGCACTAACTGCAGCCAGAATTGTATTTGCACAACAAAGGAAGAACAATGAGATCCCATCAGATGATAATATAATTAAGAAAATATTAGAATGTGTAGAAATTGAAAGACTAATGCTAACTTTTAAGGACAAAGAAGAAACTGAATATTTTCTGATATGGAACTTGTTCTGTACCTTCATTTGCATTCTTGAAACCCCACGTTTTGATTGGTCAAAGCGCGGGGTGATCTGATTGGTTTAGCGAGCCATGCTGATTGGCCCGCTGAGAATCTCCTGCGATTGGCGGATACGAATCGCAGGAGATTCAAAGCGGTGCCATTGGCCGCGGCTGCCGCGGCTTGAGAATAAAAAGCTGCAAGTTTTCCCTTGGAGCCAAATCGGTTCCGGGGACCAATAAAGAGCTGAAACCTAGTCACCGCCTCCTGGTCTCTTTACTGACGGACATGACACTGGCGACGAGGATGGGATCCCGATCCTGAACCCCAGGAAGCACGTGTCCGATGAAAGCAAGACCGATGAGATGGCCAGCATCACTCCACCCGCACTCTTTAACCCCGCTAGCGAGGACTGGGAATCCTACATGGACAGATTCCGCATGTTCCTCGAATGCAGCAACATGAAGGATGCCACCGGGCCGAAGAAACGAGCCGTCTTCCTGACACACTGCGGGCCTGCAGTGTTCAAGATTGCGAAAGCCCTAGCGAAACCCACTGACGTCACCGGGATGGACTGGGCTGACCTCGAACCCTTACTCCGAAAACACTACGCTCCCGCCATGCCCACCCTCATCAGATGGCACGAGTTTTACCGGTGGGACCAGAGGTTGGGTGAAAGCCTCAGCGACTTTGTTGCGGAGTTGCGGAACCTAGGAGGACTATGTGGGTTCTCCGACATGGACGAGGCCCTATGGGACCGAGTCATGCTCGAGCTTTGGGACCCAGTCCTACAGAGTCAGCTGATGGCCAAAGGCAACATCGCCCTTGCCGATGCCATCACTGAAGCCACCGCCGCTGAAGCCACCCGGCAGTCAGCAAACCACATGTGGAGACCAGACGTCGGGGACCGCACCGTGAACAATAACCCTGGACGGGCGACCGAGGCCCAACTGGAAGCAAGTCACCGCAAAACTACCACCCACCATGGCGAATTCCACTCCGCCTCTGACACTTCAGACAAGGAGGAGGAAATCCACTGGCTCCAGGCAGGACGCGACCAGTGCAGTCGGTGGGGTCGTAAGTCGGGGACCGTGTGTGCCGGTTGTGGAGGTGACCACCCTAGATCCGATTCTTCGATGCAGTTTGCCGGCACTGTGACAAAAAGGGTCACATCACCCGCGTCTGCCGACTAAAGAAAGCCTACAGCCCCAGACGGCGGGACCACAGCGAGCGGAGACAGGACAGCACACCCCCCAGAGCCAGAGATCGCCCAGCCGACAGCCGATGGGACCAGAGCGGGAGAACCCAACAAGGTGGAGAGGCCCGGCGGAAGGAGGAAACACACCAAACGGTCATCATTGGCCATGCATCAACCACCGACGCCCGAAAATTCTACGTGGAGGTAGGTATTAAAGGCGAGCCATGCAAGATGGAGGTGGACTCCGGGTCCTACCTCTCCATGGTCGCCTGGCAATAAATCAAACGCTTGGTGCCTACCATCCAAAAGAAGGGACTGGAGAACCAGAGACTAATCATTAAAGACTACCAGGGAAACGGCATCCCGGTAGTCGGAACCGGACAATTCAGAGTAACATTTAACATGCACTGCAAAGCTTCCCCTAACAATCATGGACCAAGACCGACCCAGCCTTTAAGGACTGCAATGGTTCGTACCGCTCGGCATTGAAGTCACGGGCATCAACCACATCGCCGAGACCGATTGGGAGCAACAACTGGCACGGGACTTCCAAGAAGTGTTCAACAGCACCCTAGGCAAGTACCGAGGGCCCCCTATCTCCTTCAGCCTAGACCCGAACGTTCCCCCGAGACATCTAAAACCAAGGTGGGTACCTTTCGCACTCAGACCAAAAATTGACGAGCAAATTGACAAGCTCGTCAAGCAAGGAGTCCTACAACCAATAGACCATGCCCGGTGGGAGACCCCAATAGTCACCCCAGTCAAGCCCGATGGGTCGGTGAGAATCTGCAGGGACTATAAGGCCACCCTAAACTGTGCCTTGCAACAAAGCGCCTACCCCATCCCAGTAGTGCAGCATCTTCTTCACTCACTGGGGGGAGGCAAGGTTTTCGCGAAACTCAAACTGGCCCAAGCATACCAGCGGCTGCCGGTCGACGAAGAAACCGCGGAGGCGCAAACCATAGTCCCCCACTGGGAGCTTTCCAATGTAACTGACTCCAGTTCAGAGTCAGCGTGGCGCCTGGAATTTTCCAGAGCCTCATGGAGAGACTCTTACAAGGCATCAAGGGGGTGGTGCCCTATTTCGACGATGTGCTGGTATCGGCAGCCAACCAGCCAGAACTAGAGGGTTGACTAAGGGAGGTGCTAACCAAATTCAAGGAAACCGGGCTTAAGGTGAAGAGGGAAAAGTGCGAACTTTACACAGAGCGGGTCGAATTCCTGGGGTACCTCCTAGACTGGCATGGCATCCACCCAACTGACACCAAAATTAAAGCCATTAAGGAGGCCCCCACACCCAGGTCTAAAACGGAACTGCAGGCATTTCTGGGACTACTTAATTTTTACAGTGTTTTCCTGCCCCAAAAGGCGACCACGGCGGAGCCTTTGCACAGGCTCTTGGACAAGGCGGCAACCTGGACTTGGGGGAAATGCGAGGAAACCGCCTTCAGGAAAACCAAGGACCTGCTCACTTTGGATGCCATCCTCATCTAATACAATGAGACCCTACCACTCGCCATCACATGCCACGCCTCGCCCTTCGGCGTCGGCACCGTCCTCAGCCACACAATCCTGGATGGAAGAGAAGCGCCCATCGCCTTCTTCTCCAGGACACTCACCAAACCAGAGTGGAACTATAGCCAGCTGGACAAGGAGGCCCTAGCCATCGTCACAGCAGTGAAGAGGTTCCACAAGTACCTCTACGACCGCACCTTCACAATCATCACGGACCACAAGCTGTTGCTAGGCATCCTGGCAGGAAACCAGGCCACCCCGAACATTTTATCTCCCAGGATGACAAGGTGGTCCGAATTCCTTGCCGCCTACAGCTATTGGCTCACACACCGACCCGGTAAGACTATTACACATGCAGATGCTTTGAGCCGCTCATCGCTACCCGACCTAGACACCGACCCAGCACCCACAACGAGCACCCTCAGCATAGAGACTCTGCCCGATCTACCCATAACCATGTCAGACATTGCCTGAGAAACCAATAAAGACAAACGTCTGGCGCAGGTGTTACATTGGGTGGAGAAAGGGTGGCCGGAAAAGGACAACGACGAAGTATTCGAAACATTCCGGAACCGGCAAATGGAACTTTCACTACAAAAAGGGTGTGTACTGTGGGGGTATAGGGTGGTTATCCCAGAAAAACTGCAAGGGAAGGTATTGGGGTTGTTACACGAGGGGCACCCAGGCATAGTTAGAACGAAAGCCCTGGCCAGAAGTTACGCTTGGTGGCCAGGGATGGATAAGCAAATCGAGGCCTGGGTGGCAAGGTGTCAATGCTGCCAAGAAACCAGACTGAGCCCTCCTGCGGCACCGATCCTGGAATGGGAAACCCCCAGGGGACCCTGGTCTAGGGTCCACATAGACTTTGCCGGGCCCACCAAGGGACATACATTCCTAGTAACCGTAGATGCTTACTCCAACTGGCTGGAGGTAAGCAACATGAAATCCACCACCACAGAGGCCATAACCGAGGAACTTTGCAAACTATTCGCAACCCACGGCCTCCCGGATGTCATCGTGTCGGACAACGGGCCCCAATTCACCTCACTGGAATTTGAAAAATTCCTAGTGGAATGGGGCATACAACACGCACTGACAGCTCCGGCGCATCCGGCGGCGAACGGAAGGGCGGAATGGATGATTCAATTCACGAAAAAAACCATCCAGAAAATCGAACACGGGGAAATCCAAGACAAAATAAATAAAATGCTTTTTATCTAACATATAACCCCGAACACAACAACGAACAAAAAGCCTGGCAGAGCTACTGATGGGGAGGAAAATAAGGTCCCCACTCGACAGACTGCACCCCACATACAACCTGGAAAAAACCCCAAACTCCTCCAGCAAGCACCGGTCTTTTGCGCCAGGTGACGCCTTCTACACAAAAAACCTAACCAGAGACCCACTATGGGTACCAGCAACCATAACCCAACTGACAGGTCCCCACTCGTACCGGCTGCAAACAACTGACGGACGAGCGTGGAAACGCCACATCGATCAAATAAGATCGAGAACAGCCACAAGAAACACAACCGACACGCAACCAGACACAGAAAATCCCCTTAACACAAGCCAAGAGGGGAGGGAATACCCTGGGAACCAAAACCCAGAAGAAAACCAACCATACTCACCAGCAAGCAGCCAGCTCGAAGCCTCACCAGGGAGAAGCAGCCAGGCCAGCTCGACCAGCCCAGAAAGACCGGGTGGGAGCGGCGAGAACCGCAGCTCAACCAGCCTGGGTAGACCGGGAGGGAGCTGCGACAAGCGGCCCGGCAAGGCCTACCAGGCGGTTCCATCGATGAGGCCGAGAGACACAGATAACCCGACCGAACCAGCCGGGAGCCAACCAACGACTGACCTGCGTAGGTCCAGTAGGCAAGTGCGGAGCCCCACCTACTTATGGGACTACGTTACGTAGGACCAAACCAAGAGGGGAGGGGTGTTCTGTACCTTCATTTGCATTCTTGAAACCCCGCATTTTGATTGGTCAAAGCGCAGGGTGATCTGATTGGTTTAGCGAGCCACGCTGATTGGCCCGCTGAGAATCTCCCGCGATTGGCGGATACGAATCGCGGGAGATTCAAACCAGTGCTATTGGCCGCAGCCGCCGCAGCTTGAGAATATAAAGCTGCAAGTTTTCCCTTGGAGCCAGATCGGTTCCGGGGATCAATAAAGAGCTGAAACCTAGTCACCGCCTCCTGGTCTCTTTACCGACGGACACGACAGGACCTATTTTATCAATGGTTAGACCAGTGATGGCTAACCTATGACACGCATGTCACTCGTGACATGCCAAGGCACTTTGACTGACAAGCCTATTGGTGTGGGGAAAACCTGCACATTTAGAGGCTGCCTGTGCTCTGCTCCAATCCCTGCTCCCTGCTTGTTGCGTGGAGGTGTGGTGTCACCGCTGCCACAAGATCTTTGCAGCAGAGAACCAGTTTTAACCACCCTAAACTGAGGTTTCTCAGTTTCATTACCTCAGGAACGCTACAGGAAGAATGGAGATCCATGAGGTTCATAGCCCTGTAAGGTGGCCTTCCGATCCCCACATCCTGCATCTGCAGCCATGAGACCAGGGAGACGAGTTTCACAGCCCTGTGTGATCACCCCAGCCCAGTCCGTCATAAACCAAATTATTGATATTTCTTGAAGTGACACACGACTCGAGGAAGACTACACTTTTCCCCGATTTTCGACACACCAAGCTGAAAAGGTTAGCCATCACTGGGTTAGACAATAGAAACAGAAGTTAGAAATATGCAGACATAAAAAGCATAAATGTTAAAATGGAGATTTGTTAAAATAGATAAGTTAAATATTATTGTTACTATAATATTCATGCTATTGTGATGATTATTATTGTAAATTATGATTGCCTAAAAACAACACTGTTTGAAATTGAATTTTTATACGTTATATAAAATAAAACATGAAAAATCCTGCACTCTAAGCTTGTGTTTTACTCAGTGTTTTATTCTGCATTTAAGCTTTTGTATTTGTAATCAGTTTATGTATTTATGATTGTTTTTATATATGGCTTTTTTATTATATTGTAAGCTGCAAAGAGTCACCCCAAACAGTGAAGTGGCAGTACATAAATTTAATAAATAAACAAATATTATTCCATAAATTCTATTCTCCAGTGGTTCTCAATCTCTGGCCCATGGATGCCTGGGGGACACAATGTTGTCACAGGGGCACGTGTGAAAGCTTGGAGAAATTTTGTGATTTAAAGATAAAATCTTGGGGGTCTGTGGCCACAAAAGGTATTTAAATAGGATCCATACTGAAGAAAAGATAAGAACCACTACTTACTCCAAAGTTTAATTCAATTAAGACAATGGAAGGGATTGTTTGAGCCTCCTGCCTTAAGGTAAATCTACAAAGAGGAAATAAGATAGAAAATGTGCAAACATTTTCAACTAAGCTTTACTTAACTCTAATGAATTGATGTTGATCTTAGACTACAGTGAAAATAAATGGCATGGTGACTTTGTGAATGATCAAGTCACATTTGCAACTGAATTATAGGAAAGAATTGGAGCACACGAATCATCATAAATGGAGATTTTGAAAGTCAAATCTTCTATGAGCTGAACGCAACTCCTGGTGTCTAGAATGATTAATCTTTCTCCTCAATCCAAGCAGCCTTTGTTCTTTTCTTAGCAATGGAGTAAGATATATGTATGTATATGTATGTGTGTGTTGTATAGAAAATATAAGATGAGCCAATTCTGCTTTATTGTAAGACAACTTTAAGAGAATCCTCCAAGGCTGAAAGTACAAATTTCATGCTATCTCTTTTTAACATCTGATTGGTTAGAGCAGACCCTTTCTAAGTTTCTTAATCTAATCATTTCCAAGGCAGCATCTTTTCCACCATCTTCCAAGGTCATTCTCACATTCCATTACAGTGCTTGTGCAAGAGTTATCCAAATACAATCCTATTCAAATATGACTGCCTCAGAACGGAACATTATGTCTTTAGAAGTATACTTTCAACAGTTAAGTACCACAATAAGTTAGTCACATCTTTGTAGCCATCTTTCTTAATTCTTCCAGTGGGTTTAATGCTAAAAATGTGTAGGGTTTTATAGCTCTTTTTAAAAAATACTCCCTTGTCTGATACTTTTAGTTTAAATGGAAGACATATGTGGTATGGACCAAGTATGTATTATGCTATTTATTTGCAGTGATGATATATTATTTGCTTTGGGATCTTGTCTAAAAAGTTAGAAGTCAAAATAGCACAAAGGTGAATGAAAATAATTTATGTCTCAAATATTGTATTGGAATGTGTGAATGACCTTGGGCAAAGAAGATAAGAGATGTTGCCAACAAAACAATTAGATAAGAGAGGCAGGAGCCCCCAGTAGTCAATGATCAGGGAAGAAACTTCAGAAAGATATGCCCTAATGGATCAAGCAATTAAAAATGGTGGCAGGAAGTTTGTATTTTCAGGCTTGTAAGGTTCTATTAATGTAGTCTCACAATAAAGTAGAATTAGTTCATTTAGTCATATTTCCTATCTGATTTACCTGAGAGAGCTGACAAATATGGACCTTAGAAAAGTAGAGCTGTAGCGTGCTTCTAGAATTGGACGATTCTAGAGCTAGTAATAAAAAAAATTAAGTGATCTGAAATTGAACAAATAAAGAATGGAATGATCCAGTCTGTTCTTATTAGTAGGAATAAAGATGACAGAAAACAGATGGACTTACACAATAAATGGAAGGTGATGTTATCCAGATTACATTTATATGGATAATTCAATCAAAGACACAGAGTGATTACAAATTTACCTGAAAGTTTAGGTGGATAATGGAATATAAAGTAATAGAGAATATGGTAGTGTGGAGACTTGAAAACTGTAGAGGTGTATATATTGAAGTGATTCGAGTTAGAGTCCTTCCCTTTATTCACTGGAGCGAATCCTTCTCTTTATTCATACAGTATTTAGGAACATGTACATGAGTTGGTAAAATCAAGGCATTGAAATATATAAAGGCCAATATGTGAACTCTACATATTGTAATGTATTGCCCAGGCTATGACTGAAAGCCTGTGATTGGCAGTTCTTTGTCCCCATGGAGTATTAAAGGAGAAAAAAAAAACATTATTCTTTCAAGTCTGTTATGGTCAATAGGAAAATTGGTGCCTAGTGTCAATATTAGTGGAGCTGAACTTTGAAAATCTGAAATATATCCATAGAGTACTGTGGAGGCTTCTGTTTACTTTCCTAAAACAAATGGAAACATTTAATATAGTTGAAATCAAGAATTTGGGGCTTTTCCTAATAACTTGTAGGCATATGAGATACTGAAATCTTAAATCCTATTATATTTAGTACCGTTTATACTGAGACATTTGTGAGTCTTCTCAGCCCTAAAGTTGAATTGTGACTTTAAGAAGCAGCAAGCTGGTATCCACACTTAAGAAAGCAGAAGCTGAATTTTTGACCAAAAAAATGTAATTTTGTTGCCTTTCCACTGTATGTAAAATCAGTTTTTTAATAGCAATAAATACATCTTCAAGAAACCTCGTTGACTATGACACTACACAAAGAGCATAGTATTTAAGGTGCTAAGCCAGTCCTCCTTTCTCTATGGAAAGTATCAGAGTGACCTTAGGCCAGTCACTTTCTCTGAATAAATGTCACACTCTGTGACAAGCCGATTGAAACACAAAAATCCCTAATTACATTTTTTTAAAAAAATAAAGTTTTATTTGGGTTTTCATGCACAAAATACAAGTAAAACATCCTTTTTGAAAATAGCATGGTCCCGGGTTGAACTTCTTTATACAGACACAAAACTTAATTTCATGCTCCTTTTTGTATTCTATTCAATATCTTATACTATTTTACATTTTCTATATAGTTTTTCCCCTCTTTTAATTTTCTCAATTTTATTTTGATTATCTCATTTTAATTCAAATCATTGTATTTATACTTTGTCTGTTCTGTTTCAATTTCATATTATCTTTTCTCATTAAACAAATTTTCTCCTGTAGTTACTAATTGGAATATGACACCTTTATATCTTTTAATTACATCCATTCAACTCTTATTTAAACTTCAATATATACCTTAAGTTTATGACCTTCAAAATAATACATAATACATAACTTCCAATCGAATTCTGCTTGGCACATTCTTATAATACACACTATATTCTTTTAAAAAAAATAAAAATTGTAAATATATGTAATTATAAACCCTCATTCCATTCCAGTTCAGTTCTATCATTAATAATCATTAAAACCATAACATCTTTAACACTTCTTTTCAATTAAATATCATACTTCCTTAAAAACACATATAATCTCCACAATTAATTTTTCCCTTATTTCTCTTCACATATGTTTTATAAATCATTAAATATACCTTTTGTTACATGTATTTATTAACAAGCATTCCACTGAATTACGATAGCTATTTTATCAGACATTTTAATCATACATTGTTTCATATTTTCTAAAATTATTTCTGCTTCTAATATAACCATATTATCTTATGTACCTTTGCAGAATCCCTTTTTCCATTAAGTTTTCACCCATTATCTCTAAATAGACCCTGTTTCTCTATATTTTGCTTCTGTCCTTTATAACTTCTTTTCCTTTCTTTCTTCCCTCTCATCTTCTCCCTCCCCTTTTTACCCCCTTGTTTCTCTAGTTCTAATTCTCTCTTCTGCATTTCCCTCTTCTGTTGCTTTCTGATTTTATACTTATTTTTCACTCTATTTTTTTTTTTTGGAGTTGTTTTTCCCAATCTTAAACTTTCCATTCTCTTTCTCCCCTTTCCCTTTCCCCCCCCATCTAAGATTACTTGTTCATTAAAGATGGCTTCTTCTTTGTCACAATCTTCTTGTTCTGCAGGCATTTCTTGTTGTTTCTCATAATTCCAAATCTCCATTTCTAAAAACTGAAATACGAAGCCAAGAGAACCTCTCCTTTCTTGTGCGTCTTCTTTGTACTTTTTAAGTTCCATTTTCAGTTCTTCTAAAAGTGGAGCCATTTTAAAGAGTTTTATACAACCACTCGATTGATTTTAGTCATTCAAAACAATAACCAAGAATCCAGAAATCATCAAGTAATCCAGATAGTCCCGAGTTATATCTTCTTATTTCTTTTTCAACTTTCTTTTCCTGGGGTTTTTGTTGCAATATTTCAGTTAGAATGTATCTTTTGGAAGTCTTGTTGAGATTTTGCCGTAAGTTCTTTTTTAATTCCAGGCAGTCTCCTCCCTTCCAGATCCTGCCCTTTTATTCTTTATCTCTCCTTTCCTGTTTTCAAAAGCTTTTAATTATCCAGAAATCTTTATTATCCCTTTGACTTTTTATTTTCAGCATTAAATGCCTATTGGTTTTTTTTGCAATTTCTTGCTTAAGTCTCTTAGCTGTCAGTATAGGAAAAGGAGAAAACCAAATCTTTTCCCTTTTCTCTCTCCTTCGCAGCTTAAAAATCTTCTTAGGAAACAATATTATTGTTTTTCAATAGTTTCAATTCCAGGGTACCTTATTTGTTGCTTTTGCTGTTTGACCCGGTCAACCAAAACTTTCTCTTCTTACCTTCCTCCTGCACATTCTTTTCCAGTCGAGTTCTTCTTTGTGGTGGCCATTTCTGACCACCACTGCAACCACCTTCAGGAAAGGGAGTAATGGCCAGCTGGGGAGGAGAGATGTGGCTCTCCTCAACCCTGCTGGCAGTCTCCCCCCTCTTCACCACCTCTATGGGGTGGCTTAGCCCCAAAACCAGCTGGCTCGGGGTGCTCCAGCAGCAAGCATGGATTGAAGCCTCGCAGAGACGAGGTTTCGGTCTGTCGCTAAAGCAGCTCAAACCAGAAGTCAAAAATCCCTAATTACATTTTGAAATGATAACTTTGCTATATAAACCATGGGCAGAACTGTTAAGCCTGGTTTCCCCAACCAGGGTTAGGGAGACAAGCTAAACAGAATGTGCAGCGTTAGTCAGATAGGCACACAGATAAATGAGTGAGCTAAGCTTGTATGTTTATTAACATACAGTAAAAATAACAGATACGCTTGTGCTATCAAAAATATAGTTTATTCCATTATGAGTTCATAGCATAGTCAAAATAACAGTCCAATAGTCATGTATCATTCAGTCAGTCCATTCAGGGATATTCAGTTAGCAAAGTCCATGTAGAATATCCCATGTCAGTTCACTTACAAGTCAGTCCTTTGTTTTCTCTCCCGTTCGAGCAATGCAGTCTTGAGTCCTTGCAGTAATCAGGGATCATCAAAGCCAGAGAGAGAGCAAGCTGCAGTCTTGCTTCTTTTAAAGTGCTTTCACAACCACTCCCTTAATTACTATCCCACAGTTAAAGTTGCAGACACTTGAAGATACAAACTATGATTACATATTATTATTTACCTAAAACAGTTAGGGTAAAACAATGTTATCCCTAACATTCTCCCCTTTTAGGTTAAATAATAATATAACTATTTACATCTTTAAATCATATTTGTTACAACTCTCTTTAAACTTGCTTACTCCTTGAGCTTTTGTAAATTGGTCTGCAATGTTTTTTTCTGTCATGCAGTATTCCAAATTAATTAGCCCATTCTTTACAGATTCTCTAACATTTAAGTATCTTAAATCAGTATGCTTTGATCTAGTTTTTACAGCAATACTAGTAGCTAACTGTATAGCTGCTTGGTTATCCTTGTATACAATAATGGAATCTTTTACAGTTATACCCATGTCTAATAATAACTGTTTGTACAAAATTAAGTCAGTGCATAGTAATGACAGACATGAAAATTCCGCTTCCATCGTGGACAAGCTAATATGCTGTTGTCTGATTGACCTCCACCCTATTAGTGTCTTACCAAATAATATAGCCATCCCAGATGTTGATTTTCTTGTGTTTATATCAGTTGCAAAACTTGCATCTGCATAGGCACTAAGATTCAAATCACCCTTTGGTTCTATATACAATGCATGGTTCATTGTTCCTTTAAGATATCTTAAAATTCTCTTTAATGATTGCCAATGACATTGATGTGGATCTGAATTAAAACGTGCCAGCTGATTTACACTATAAGCTATATCTGGCCTAGACCAATTGCTTATATATGATAAGCTGCCAATCAAAGATTGATATATGGACTTATCAAATTTGGGACTTTGATCATCAGTTTGGCAAACTTCCTGACTCATTGGAGTCTTTGCCGGTTTACAAAGTTCCATTTTAAACGTTTTAATTAATTGGCAAATTTTATCTTCTTGAGATATCTTAAAACCATTATTTGTTTTGTTAATTGTCAATCCAAGATACTTTTTAATTTCACCTAAATGCTTTAATTTTATCTTTTTGGCTAATAATGATATAATCTCATTAGCTTCATTATTAGTCTTAGTTATCAAAGCAATATCATCTGTAAATAATAACAATAATGACACCGTTCCATTATTTTCTCTTTTAAACACACATGGATCTGCTAAACCAGATTTAAAACCTATATTGTTTAATTCTTTCACAATATATTGGTTCCACTCAAACCCAGATTGTTTCAACCCGTAAAGACTCTTTTTGAGTTTCCAACAATCATTACTATTTACTTTATTGTCTTTTATACCTACTGGTTTTCTTAAATATATAGTGTGCTGCAATGGTGCATGCAGGTAAGCAGTTTCTACATCTAAATGGTTAATGACATATTTTTTCTTTGCTGCCCACACTAATGCTGCTCTTAAAGATGTTGCTTTAAGACTTGGTGCAAAAACTTCATTGTAATCAGATGCAGTTTGATTAAATCCTTGAGCTACTAACCTAGCCTTATGGGTAACAGTCCCATCATTTCCAGTTTTTACTTTAAATATCCATTTGCACCCAATGGATTTTTCTCCTGGAGGTAATTTAGCATCTTCATATACTTTCATTACCTTTAATGAATTTAGTTCTTTTTCCATTGCCTTTTGCCAATTCTCCTGATCCTTAGCAGGATACATCCTAAGTTCATCTACACTAGTTGGAACTTTAGTTACTTGGCAAACTATACTTGCTTGATACCTATCAGGTGGTCTAGTTACACGTGTAGTACGTCTAGGTATTACAGGAGTTACAGGTGGACTTTCATTTATTAACTCTTCTTGATTATCTAACTCTTCCTGATCAACTGTTTCCTCTTGTTCTGGTCCTATTTGCTCTTCGTGGACTTCTTCTTTAATTGGACTCTTCTTATAACTATTCTGTTCTTTCTGCCTTTTGTAGGTTTCAATAATTACTTCATTATTTAAATCTTGCTCTAATCTATTCCATCCTACATGTTCTAGGAATTTAGCACTGGCACTGGTGTAAACTCTAGATGTACCTGGTTCCCAGAATCTATAAGATCTATGATTAGATGTATATCCTACAAAATATAATCTTTTAGCTCTATGCTGTCCTTTGTGTCTAAGTTGTGAAGGGATATGCACCCATGCTGGTGCTCCAAATGTGTGCATGTAACTTAAATCAGGTTTTGTACCATGCCACAATGTGAATGGTAATTCACCTGTTGTTGAATTAACAACATTATTTAATATATAATTACCACACATTATTGCTTCTCCCCACAAATTGTCAGGTAATCCTGAATCAGACATCATAGTTCCATTGATTGTAATGTTTGGCCTCTTCTCTCTATAAAGGCATTATGTTGTGGCCTATATGGTGCAGACATTTTATGTTGAATACCTAACATTCTTAGTCTGTTCTGGAATTTATTATTTGTAAATTCCATACCATTATCTGTTATAAGAGTTACTAATTTCTTTTTAGTTTTTCTTTCAGCAAATTTTATCCAATTAAAGAGATTTTGATACGTTTCAGTTTTGCTTTTCATTAAATAGCAAAACCCATATCTAGAATAGTGGTCCATTATACTTAGTATGTAATGAGCTCCTCCTACACTTGGTTTTTTCGGACCTATTAAATCTGCAAATACTACCTCTAAAGGTTCTTTGGTAGTAAATCCATCAACTCTATTAGCAGGTGTGACCCTGCTCTTACTTTGATTACAGGCATTACATTGCAAATACTTATTACAAGTTTTCAAACTTATTCCCTTAGATAATTCAACAGTTTTCTTAAGCATTTTAAAATTTAAATGCCCTAGCCTTCAATGTAACAAGTGAATACATTCATCATGAGGTTTCTTATTTTCATAAACTGTGTTAGCCACCTTTAAACCATCATCATTTAACACATATAATTCACCTCTTAAAGATGCAGTAATTTTCTTATCTTCTTTCTCAATTATGCAATTATCTCCTTTAAAAGTAACTACATATCCTAGTTTAACCAAAATTCTAACTGAAATTAAATTAAACTTAAGTTGTGGTAAATATAACATTTTTACATTCTCTTTTATAAAAGAACAATATGCTATAACTTGACCTTTAGCTTTCAGTTTCCAGCCATTGGCTAACGATAACTGCTGTGTACTCTTGGACATTTTAATAAAAATTTTGTTATCATTTGTTATACAATGGGATGCTCCACTGTCAACCACCCATAAATTATTTTTTACAGCTCCGTTAGTATACATGGCTAACTCTAAATTTTTCTTTTTCTTTTGATAACTTTTAGTATTCTGGCCAGCATTCTGGCATTTTGCTTTTTTACAAAATCTTGCCAAATGTCCTCTTCCTCCACAATTAAAGCACTTTTTAATTGTGTATGCAGTAGGAGATTCATTAATCTTCTTTTTGAGGTTGCTGCCTCCTTAACTCGTCTCTTTCAAGTCTTCTTCTGGCCTCTTCAATCAATCTGCCAGTTATATCAGTTAAAGTTAGACTTTCCTTTGGCAATATTTCAAGGGAAGTTACGTAGTTATCATAACTTTCATCAAGGGAAGATAGAATTATGTAGACTTGGTGTAGTTCAGAGAAAATAAGCTCTTTCTCGTGCAGTTCTTGAAAAATGCTTTGCATAGTTTTCAAATGATTCAGCATATCACCATATGTTTGGAGATGTGTACTGAAAAGTTTCCGTGTTAGATTTATGTGAGCACCAACATTATCTCGAACATAAATCCTCTTCAGCTTCTGCCATCACCCAACAGCCGTTTTCTCTCTGTGGATATAAACAAGCTGTTGATCAGTTAAGGTTAAAGCAATTATGCACATAGCTTGTTGATTTTTATGCATAAATTCTTCTATCTTTAGTTTATCTTCATCATCCTCTGCATCCCATTCTTCTACGTTTGGTGGATTTTCAATTATGTTCCACAAATCTTCTCTTCGTAGAAGCAGACTACATTTCATAGACCATGATACATAGTTTGTTCCATCAAACTTGGATATAAGGGACAAACTTTGTAAATTGACTTGTGCCATGTTTTCTTATATGGATATAAAACTATAATTAATAAAACACAGCTGTCTGTTTACTGTAATGTATAACAACACAAACTCTCACTTTTACATAAATCTGTTTTATCCTAGTTAAACTGACTTTGCAGCCTCTGGGCCCATAACCAGTGTTAAGCCTGGTTTCCCCAACCAGGGTTAGGGAGACAAGCTAAACAGAATGTGCAGCGTTAGTCAGATAGGCACACAGATAAATGAGTGAGCTAAGCTTGTATGTTTATTAACATACAGTAAAAATAACAGATACGCTTGTACTATCAAAAATATAGTTTATTCCATTATTAGTTCATAGTATAGTCAAAATAACAGTCCAATAGTCATGTATCATTTAGTCAGTCCATTCAGGGATATTCAGTTAGCAAAGTCCATGTAGAATATCCTATGTCAGTTCACTTACAAGTCAGTCCTTTGTTTTCTCTCCCGTTCGAGCAATGCAGTCTTGAGTCCTTGCAGTAATCAGGGATCATCAAAGCCAGAGAGAGAGCAAGCTGCAGTCTTGCTTCTTTTAAAGTGCTTTCACAACCACTCCCTTAATTACTATCCCACAGTTAAAGTTGCAGACACTTTAACATACAAACTATGATTACATATTATTATTTACCTAAACCAGTTAGGGTAAAACAATGTTATCCCTAACAAGAACAAAACAAGCTAACTGCATTTAAGAAGGAGATAC
This sequence comes from Hydrophis major, assembly GCA_033807585.1. NCBI lineage: Eukaryota > Metazoa > Chordata > Lepidosauria > Squamata > Elapidae > Hydrophis > Hydrophis major. The sequence continues at coordinate 284,796,082 of CM066329.1, forward strand.
AATAAGAAGAATATTTACATTTAAATATAATTAAAATTAAATGCAATGCAGTGCAGTGCAATTAGAGTCTTGTGACAGATATTTAAACAATTCCACTTTTGTCACATTGAAGATTGCAGTCTGGTGACAAATTTTGCAGAATCAGACTTACCTTTGATCTATACTGTCATATATATCAGACTTAGTTCCTTCCTTCCTTCCTTCCTTCCTTCCTTCCTTCCTTCCTTCCTTCCTTCCTTCCTTCCTTCCTTCCTTCCTTCCTTCCTTCCTTCCTTCCTATCAAAGCAACATAAGTTCTCATAAAAAGGTTCCAGTGGTCAAACTTTAAAAAAATCAATTATATTTAATAAAGAACACAAACAGCAATAGAACAAGGATAAGTACCTTTTTAAAATGCTAGTTAGCAAACACTGTAGTGGAACATTAGCTAACAGGCTTATAGCAAAACAACTGTAATAGTGTAGAATTACAAATCAAGAATGTTCTTCTTAGCCTTTATTTTCTCACCCCATTGCATGAATTTTCTGGAACAGAACAATTACATCCCACATAGGTCATAATTTCAGTGGCATCACAAATACTTCTACATATGGCCAATCTGGTAGATTAAATCATAATATTTTAATGCATCTTGCTGTTAAGAAAAAACTCCTGAAGCTTTTATACAGTTGATGACAAAAAAAAGGGAATACCATTTTAAATCTTCTATAATTAGAAGAGCTTGGTTAATAGATAAACTATATATCCAACAACCTTTGGGATCTAGCTGGTGGGTAAAAGGGGAGTGTGGTTTACATTTAATTTCTACAGTTACAAGGCTGGTTTAAGATTTTATTAAAATATGTCATAGGAAAAAAGTTCTTTTGGATTCTATATGGAAACTTTGTTGCTTTATATCCTAATGATATATATTGACTGTTTCCTAGTATGATGTGATTGCTTATTGTATATTATTATTGTTGTTGTTGTTGTTATTACCTTATGATACTTGACTTAACAAATGTATCTTTTTCTTTATGTACACTGAGAGCATTTGCACCAAGACAAAATCCTTGTGTGTTCAATCACACTTGGCCAATAAAGAATGGCATTCTTCAAGTGATTCTAACTGGTTGGAGAAAAGGAGTTTGTGGCAGAAGTAATTTTAGACACCACAGTAGTTGGCGGAATTCCTCTTAAGCTCAGGTCCACAATGAAAAAGAGATTATTGGATTGTTCCTCGTGATAAATGTATTTTAAAAAATTGTTTGTTTTCATATTCCATATAGCACTTATATATTTACATACTGTTTGACAATGCTTTACAGCCCTCTCTGAGCAGTTTACAAAGTCAGCATATTTCCCCCAACAATTTATGTCCTCATTTTACCAACCTCGAAACAATGGAAGATTCAGACAACTTTGAGCTGACTAGGACTGAAGCAATCAAACTCCTGGCAGTGAACAGAGTTAGCCTGCAGTGCTGCATTCTAACCACTGCACCACCATGGCTCCATATCTCAAATAAAGTTTGGTCAGATAGCATGAAATGCTTGTATTTGAGAAATCCAAAGGCTTCTGGGTTTTTTCTATACACATTATATAGAGATATGCCTCTGCCTAATAATAATAATAATTAATCGTAACAATAGTAGTAGTCCTTCAGAGCAGTTTTCTTCCTGAAATGAAGCATAGAGACACTGGTAAAATTATGTTTTTAGTTATTGATTATTTAAACAATGGTTTAGCACAAACACTGAAATTTATTCAATAAAACTGGTAATATACAAAATAGAATATTATGGTGGCAAAAGCTCAAAATTAAAACCAAAACAACATTTTTAGATCATGTAAAGCTTGAGCTTTAAATGATTCTATAGTTGAAATGACAATATAGAAAACTGGGCTGTCTCAGCAAAGCTTTGAAGTCAAATATTAGATCCATGCAGAAATAGTCTTTTAGAAGCTTGGCAATAAAAGTGTTTAAACTTCAACACTAGCTCTTTGAACAGTATCTTAAAACAACTCTCTTTAAACTCTCCTCCCCTCAAAAAAAATCCTCAAAGGATAGTTTTAAACTGTCCAGTTAGATGTTTATTTTGGTTATGGTAGACACACTAAAAAATTTAAATATTCTGCAAATATTCTGAAACTAACTCTTTATAATAAGATAACCCTAATCTTTAGTACAGTCTGGTGAACTGTGTCAGGACATAAAAATGGCCTATTGAGCTATTAAATGGACATCTTAGGTATTGGATTGCCTCAAACATCATCATTAAGCCCAACATTAAGCCAATTGATTTTATCTACAAAGAACCATGCAAGCTTTCAGAGTGGACCACAAATGGTCCAATGATTGGGGCCACATCATCCACTAATCAATTCTTGGTAGGCTTAATAATTTGGAAGAAACATGGGATTTTGGTTGCTACTTATGTCATGTCTGATCACACTTACCTCTAGACTTCCATTGCTCAAGCTACCTGCCCTGATGCTTTGAGAAAATTATGCCAGTCAGCAAGTGAATCAGCAATGCCCAAGAAGACATTGTAGGACTCATACTTGATGGGCAGATTCTACTTGGAACAGATAGATTCTTCTGAGTCTGAGCCAATATGTTTTGCAGCTGATGCAAAACACTTTTCATTTTGGAGAAGTTGCTTTTAATAGTGAACAAATGGAAGCAGGAAAAAGCTATATACAATTTCTCTAAATATCTGTTTTTTTTTCATGCCCTAAATTGCTTGAACCTTTCTAAATAGATCTTTCTGAAAATAAAAATTTTGGGAATCATTTCAGAATTAGGAACCAATGATAACACAGAAAAACTGCCTCTCATTATCATCTAATGTTGATTAGTGCTTGTTCTATTCATTCTTTTGCAGTATTAAGTAAGTTAAACTAGGCCCCAGTTGTACCCTGTTTAGAATTATTATTAAATAAATGTTATCATCATCATGTTGCCATGTGGCCAAATGATCAAAATTCATATCCTATTTATAGAAGTTAACACTGCAAGTGTAAAAACATCTCTTTAAATAACTTCAGAGGAAGAGAGATATATTCTGCAGCCATTTTAAAAGTCTCTCTTCCACAAAAATATATTCATTAATAATTACTCTTTGAGTAATTCTGTTTTCTCTTTCAAAAGAATTTATCCCATGACTGTATGAAATCACTGGAATATCAATTCAAACAATCTTAATTGATTCATATATTTCACAAACAGGTTATCAGACACTGAAAATTTGCTGGTTACTTTTAAGATTTAGCAAACATAAATTAGTCAGAAAGTTAGATTTCTCTCCTAAGCACCTGTGGGGTGGGGGCTTGAAAAACCACCAAAGATTCGATATTAATCCAAGGAAAACAGCTTTATTGTAGCATTTCTGCAGAAACAGGTTCCTGCCCTGGCAGGTGGGAGGAACCCAGAGCAAAGTTTGCATTCTATTTTATACCCTAACCTACCCATCCTATGATAGCTTGGTTTACAATCTACCTATTGAATTTCAGTATACAATTCATCACCAAATATGGGACATCAGGAAGTCAGATGCTTCCTAACACGTACATATTTTCCCAGATTTTCCCAGAGCACAACGTGTGATTGTTCAATGTTTCAATTCTCCCTCTTGCAGTAGAAAAGTATCAAAATCGCAGTTTTGAAGTTTGAGTCACAGTTACACAATACATAATGGATTTTATTCATGTTTTCCTCTTATAATTTCCCCCTTTTCTGCTTACATTCTTGACTCAAACTCACGCAACAGATCCCCAGCCTCTTTCAGAGCCATCTCCTTCTGAAACATCATCAGAGGTTCTTCCTCCTGCTTCCCGGATCTTGAACCTAAACTTTTCCCTAATCTTCCACACATTGCTATTACACCAGGGAAATAGTGAACACAACACACAGCATATAATAATTAATATAATTCCCATGATTGTAGATCTCAACCAAGCAGTGCTGGGAAGCCAAGACCATAATGCCCCCCACAAATCTGGAAATGAGGAATCACCTCTTTGTAATAATGAATTAGAATGAATGCGTTCCTCCATCGTTTGCACTGTTTTTGTAATATTGGGTTGAAAATCATGGATATATACACAGCAATGGGAATGAATCAAAGCACACACACACCCTTTTGCAGCTAATACAATGTCTAATGCATATCTATTTTGCAAAGCCACTTTTCTAACTTCAGAAAGTTCTGTGTTGAGCATTTTGATTGTCTTGACAGTATCATTAAACATGGCTACTGTAAAGTTATTCAGAATATGTAAATCTCTATAATTCATGGCTACTCCCAATGGTGCCAGCATTCCCCATGCTATGTGTGTTTTCAACCTTCCCCCCAGCGTTAGTCCTGAACTGATTTCTCTTTTGTTCCAAATCGGTCCCTGGGGTAAGGTATTCAATTTATATATTACTGGTATCACATATCCCATGATACAAATCCCACTCCAACATGGTAGCATTTCTCTATATGCATGTTTCCCACACAACACCCACCTAAAATTTTCCATGGCGTACTTTTGATTCGAAGTCTGAGTCCAATTGATTATATCTTCAAAATACATACACATCTGGTATTGGTCGTGATTAAAATAACTCAACTGAGTGTTAGAATAACTGTGGTTACTACAAGATAAAGGCATATCAAAAGTTTTGTTGCATTTTTCCCAATCACCCAAATCCACTCCTTTGGATACATTTCTCTTGAAACACACATATGCTTTTTTCTCTCAAATGGACAAATACCTTCCCGGATAGGTTTCTTTTCATAGGAGCCTGTTCAAAAGTATTTCCCTTTGGTCTCAAATCCTGTTGACTTAGTGGGACTGCATGTAATGTTAAACCCTCCCCTGTCTTCCCTGGCATGTGCATGCACATCCAGCAGTTAGTTATGTTCAATGCTTGTGATACCTTCTTCAAATCCTTCATGTATGTATTGTCTTCCCATAAATCTTGTCCCCAAGTCTCCAGCTGGTCCAATATATGGAATCTGTCCTCCTGATGCAATCATCAGTACTATCATCAAGGTGGTTAGCTCAGTCCAGGGTCCAATCTTTTTCATCTTTTTAAGGTGAGCTTCAGCGGCTGACCGTCCACTGGAACTGCCCTCCACGTAGAATTTGGATCTAGTGCCTTTGTGACTCTGCTGTAATGCGTCCAGCCTCCTTCTCGAGTGCGAACTGCAGATTCAGTTGTCAACAGCACCTGGTACGGGCCTTCCCAGCTAGGTTGCAGCTTCTCACTTCTCCAAGTCTTTATCAGGACCCAATCTCCAGTTTCATAGGTGTGTTGGCTTCCTGCAAGTGGTGGTCGTTGAGCCAACAATCCCTGTTTATGAAGAGAAAACAAAGACCTGGACAGTGTCTGCAAATATTTTCTCAGAAACAAATCTTTAAATTCAGGTATAGGATTTCCCAGTCTGGCCAGGTAGGGTATTAACATTTCAAAAAGGGGAGATCCCTGTGTCTTTCCTTGGGCATGTTCTAATTCTAAGGAGTGCCAAGGATAAGTTCTTTGTCCATGGTAACCCATTTTCTAATTGTAATTTGGTCAAATGTCTCTTCAATTCCCCATTCGCCCTTTCCACTTTCGCACTGCCAAGGGTTGTGCAAATCCCATTTCACCCCAATAGCTCCCATCACAGATTGCAACACTTTTTGTGTAAAATGTGTCCTCCTGTCAGAATCAATAGCTTCCATCATCCCATATCATGGAATGATTTTTTCTAATAGGATCTTGGTTACTGTGGATGCTGTGGCTCTTCTAGTCGGATAGGCCTCTACCCATCCTGTCAATTGATCTTTAATCACCAATAAGTATTTCCAACAGATACTCTGGGCTAGTGTCTACATCTTTGGGCTCCAAAAATGTGGTTTTACAGCCATCACCAATGCTTCCGTTCCCCAGTATCTTTCCTCATGTACCTTCTCCAGAATTCCTCTCATTACATTCACGGGAACCACCCTCACCCCCTCTGAAGTTCTCCACTCATCCTCAGTTAATGTACACCTTTCTTTTTCCAAATCATCTTTTTCCAATCCTCATCCTCTTCAATTTCTAGCAAGGGAATTAATGCCATTATCAGCTTTATTTCCCCTGCAGCTTTTTCGCCCATTTGTCTGCCCACTTGTTTCCAACTACCTCTGGGGTATTCCCGTTCTGATGAGCATTCACATGTACTATTGACACTTGATTTGGCAGTTGCAGGGCCTCCTGAACCTGTTCCACAAGCTGTAATTGTTCAACTTGTTTCCCATCAGCCCTGATAAAGCCCCTCTCCTGCCAGATCTTACCAAAGGTATGGACCACACCCCAGGCGTATTTGGAATCAATCCAAATTGTCACATCAATTCCTTCAGCCAAATCCAAAGCCCTCTTCAAAGCAACTGCAAATCCAGACTTCCTCTTTCCTTCCTTAACCCTGCTTGATCCATCCACAAACCATCTCTCCCCTCCTTTCAAAGGAGTTTCTTCCAGATCCTCCCTCACTTTTGTCATCAGACCTACTTGCAACAAACAATCATGATCCTCAGCTTCCAACTCCTGTCTTCTTCCTTCTAAAAATTCTGCTGGATTCAAATTCCTGTCTGTCCCAATCATTACATCAGGGCTGGTTCTCAAAATGGTCTCATATTTGAGAATCCATCCTTCTGTCATCCAAGTTGTTGCCAATTGACTTAGCACAGAAGTAACCTGGTGGGGTGAATGCCCTACAAGCCCCCCTTCCCAAAGGTTAACTTCCTGCTCTCTACCACCAACATAGCTGTAGCAGCCACAGCCTGCACACACAATGGCCATTCTCTCACTACTGGCTCCAGAGTTTTGCTCAGAAAGGCAATGGGCTGATACTGCCCCCCCTTTTCTGTGCCAACACTCCTAGTGCCGTTCCCTGAGCTGCTGACACTTACAGATGAAATGGGAGCTTCAAATTGGGCAAAGCCAAAATCAGTGCGGATGACAATGCCTTCTTTAAAACTTCCCATCTCTCATCATCTCCCTCTAACCATTCTATACTCTCTCCTTTTCCTACTAGCTTCCTGTGCAAGAATTGGACTAACACAATGTATTGGTCCACCCAAGCTCTGCAATCCAAGAGCTTTATTTCACTTTCTTTCCCACAAACTGGGTCTTTTCCCTTGAAACTGTCAATCCCTGCTCCTTCAGCCAATTTAGCAAAGCTACAGATGTTGCTCTGACTTCTCCCTCTTTCTCTCCAGTCAGCAACAAATCATCCACATATTGAATCAACATAAAAGACACTAACTTTCCAAAGCCTGTCCAAATCTTCCACTCTCAGGATCATCCCATTCAAATGCAAACAGGTCTCTACTTCCCTCCTCTACTTCCCGCATGCCCAGAAGGCATCCTTCATATCAACCCCCTCTCCCCCTTCTACTCATTGAATATTGTGCGGTCCAAAGCTTTGTCACCCCAGGCTGCACTTGAATCTTAATCGGCTGAATGTTCATCCGCCCTGCCTTCTCTCCTCCTGCCCAGACCTCATCTGAAATTGCTCTCTCATCTTCCACAGTCATCTTCCACATCCTTACTCCCTTCACAGTATCCCACAGCTGGATACCAAACACAGGCAACAGATCTCTCCTCAGTAAATTCACTCCAGCAGCCTCAGTCACCACTTCATTCATTTCCAGTCTGATTTGTTCAAACACCCTCACATCCTGTGATTTTCCACTCATCCCCACTACTTTTATCATTTTCCTTGATCTATGTGCACCTTTTATCGGGTCACACACAGAAGTCCAGCTTGCGCCAGTGTCTATCAGAAACAGCCGCTCCTGATGGTCAGGACCCACTGAAATGTTTACCAATGGCTCCCCGCAGGTCCTCTTAAAGGAGCCGGAACAACTCTAATCATACAATGCATAACTCCTCTCCTCCCGGTTGGTAGGACACTCACGCGCAAAGTGTCCTTCCTTCCCATATCTGAAGCAACTCCTATCCATTCCAGGCTGTCTCACTCCCATCCCTCTGAAACCTCTTCCTCTGAAACTTCCCTGCATTCCACCTCGCCTTCTCTCACCCTGGCCTCCCATTGCTCCCCTTACACAATCCACATTTTTCTTCACCTCATTCTTAGCTGCAGCCTGCACAGCTGCAACCATCATCATGTGACTTCTGTCTGGTTTTTACAGTGTCTCTGTAGTTGTAACTGTTCGACCACTTCATGAGCATTCTCATGAAGTTTTGGAAGTCTTTTTCAATTCTCGCAACTCGGCTGGTTTTATGGGAGCAGCCACAAAGACTGTCACCGGGTTGCCTGCAGCATTGATCCCATTAGGAACTTCCGTAAGAGGAAATGCATCCACTTCAGGTTTTTCTCTGAAGGGAAAATTTTGAACACTTCTCTTCTCAACTGTTTCACTTCTTTTCTCAGTCGCGGATAGGGGCGGCTGAGGAGGGGGTTGTGCCACCGGCAATGGCAGTGGTGCCATAGGAATGTTGGCGGGCGCGTTATTCAAATTAGGATTTGCGGGCGGCGGACTCTGCAGCCAATCGTCCATCTCATTCTCATTGTCTTTTTGTTGAGACATGTATTGACCATCGATTGGAGGGACGGGACCTTCAAATTTCACATGAAACCATACATCTATGTATGCAATTTGAGTGGTCATTTTGTGTTGGAGAATATAGTCTCTCAATTTGGTTATCCAATAGGTACTGGTTTCCCCCTCAGGACTCCAGTGATATGGAAATTTATGATCAATCAGAGAATATTTTGGCCATCGGTCTCGACAAAGATAAATCATGTTTTTCTTTTCGAGATGTCTGGTGAATTCCTTTAGATTCAGGGAGAACCTACTGCTAGAGTAGCTGTTCCAGGGGCGAATCTACTGGAATTGATTTCCTGCCATTGTCAGTTTTTCCCTGTCCCAGACAGGCTTCTTCCTGGTCTCCAAGACCCTTGCTTTGTCTGTTTCTCATCTCTACTCTTCCAGACTCCCAGAGTCTTGACTCACCAGTCCAGTCCTCCAGCAGACGCTGGATTCTCCCAGAGAGTTTAAGAACCTCTTCCCCCCCCCTTTTCTTTTTCTGACTGCAAATGAAAGGAACAAAGTTTTACCTGATCACTCCAGACCTCCGAGGTAGTGGATGTGTGGGCGTCCCCAACTCAGGCTTTCCTCTATTCTCTTTTCGATAGTCCCAGACTATCAGCCGGCAAAACGCTGTTTCCAAGGATCGTCTGGATTTCCAGTCGCCTCTGGAACCGACCAGAATTCGGGGAGGAGGCACCTCTCAATAGGAGGTCATGGCCACTACTCCCCGGCTTCCGGAAGACCACAGTTGATGCTCCTGGCTTGGCTCGCCAAATTGTGGGGTGGGGGCTTGAAAAACCACCAAAGATTCAATATTAATCCAAGGAAAACAGCTTTATTGTAGCATTTCTGCAGAAACAGGTTTCTGCCCTGGCAGGTGAGAGGAACCCAGAGCAAAGTTTGCATTCTATTTTATACCCTAACCTACCCATCCTATGATAGCTTGGTTTACAATCTACCTATTGAATTTCAGTATACAATTCATCACTGTACGATATTAGCATACTCCGGAACCCTCGCAACCGATTGGTCCGGACCAGCAAAGACCTGATTGGTCGAAGGTCGGCCATGATTGGAGCACTAGGAATCTCCCGCGATTGGCTGTGCCGATCACGGGAGATTCAAAGTGCTGCCATTGGCCACTGAGCCGCGAGCCAGCCCTATATGTAGGGTTGCCGCGGCTTGCTATTCTCCTACCTAATAAAGAGCTGAAATCGCTTGAATGGTCTCGCGTCTCTGTCGAACCAATCCACCTCAGATCTAACACTGGCGACGAGGGTGGGATCGTGAGACAAAGAGACCATCCCGCACGTGGCAAGGCGGCATGCAGCAGCAAGCAGAATGGCTGGAATCAACTCACCACCCGCTCCCTTCAACTCTGCTACTGAGGACTGGGAATCCTATACCGATAGGTTCCAAATGTTCCTCGAGAGTAGCAATCTTAAAGATGCCAACGGCCACAAGAAATGAGTCGTGTTTCTCACACACTGTGGGGCTGCAGTGTTTAAAATGGCCAAAGCCCTGGCCAAACCAGAGGACATCAAGACGATGGAGTGGGGCAATCTCGAGCCCCTGCTGCGGAACCACTATGCCCCCGTCGTGCCCATCCTTATCCGGCGGCACAAGTTCTACAGGTGGGATCAACATGAGGGCGAGGGGCTTGGCGATTTCATAGTGGCACTACAAGACCTGGGTGGTCTGTGCAAGTTCGCTAACCTGGACGAGGCACTGCGAGACTGCATCATCCTAGGACTCTGAGACCCCATCCTCCAGAGCCGCATCATGGCAAAGGGGAACATCTCCCTCACCAATGCCCTCACCGAGGCCGCAGCAGCTGAAGCAGCCAAGAAATCAGCGGCTCGGATGCGGCAATCGAGCATCATGCCACGACCGATGGCCGGAGAAACAACATCAATCCCCCAGAGGTGACCAGAAACCAACTATCGAGACACAACCACGCACCACGGTGACATCAACTCCTTCTTGGAAACTGAGGACGAGGAGGAGGAAATCCACTGCCTCCAATCAGCGCGGGAGCCATGGGGGGCCCGAGGTCATAAGTCAAGGTTCCAGTGTGCCGGCTGTGGCGGTGATCACCCCCGGGCAGACTGCCGTTTTCTCGATGCCATTTGCTGGCATTGCGAGAAACAGGGGCACATCGCCAAGGTATGCCGGAACAAAAGACACTACAGCCCACGACAATGAGAAGGCAGCCCTCGATGGAGAGAGAGCAGCCCCACCAGAAACCGCAATCGCCAGACGGAGAATTGATGGAACCAAGAAGGTCGGAACAGATGACTCCAGGAGACAAGACAAAGGGAGGAAACACACCAAATCGTCATCATCGGCCACTCCTCCAGAAGTGATGCCAGAAGGTATACGTAATGGTGGGAATAGAAGACCATCCATGCGAAATGGAGGTGGACTCCGGGTCCGATCTCTCCATGGTTTCCTGGCACACACTCAAGCGTCTGGTTCCCCCCATCCGCCGCCATGAACTGGAGGACCAAACACCAACCCTCAAAGACTACCAGGGGAACTGAATCCCTGTAGTCAGCAGGGGCCATTTTAAGGTCACCTTCAAGGGCCACGCAGAAGTGCTACCCCTGACGATTGTCGACTGAGATCGCCCAAGTCTGTTGGGACTCCAGTGGTTCGCACCCCTGGGCATCGAAGTAACCAGCATACACCACATCGGAGAGGCGGACTGGGAAGTGGCGCTCATGAGGGACTTCCGGGAAGTCTTCAATGACAGCCTAGGCAAGTACCGGGGGTCCCCTATCTCATTTAACATAGACCCGAGTATCGCGCCAATCCGCCTTAAGCCCAGGTGAGTGCCGTTTGCACTCAAGCCCAAGATCAATGAGCAGCTTGACAAGCTCATCATGCAAGAGGTGCTCGAACCGATCGATCATGCCCGGTGGGAGACCCCAATTGTCACCCCCATCAAGCCAGATGGGTCAGTGAGGATTTGTGGTGACTACAAGGCCACCCTAAACCATGCGCTCCAACAAAGCGCATACCCCATCCCAGTAGTCCAGCATCTTCTACACTCACTGGGGGGAGGCCGGATCTTCACAAAGCTCGACCTGGCACAAGCCTACCAGCAACTGCCGGTCAACGCCACAACAGCAGAAGCCCAAACCATCGTAACACACCGAGGGGCTTTCTGCTGCAACTGGCTCCAATTTGGAGTCAGCGTGGCACCCGGGGTTTCCAAAGCCTTATAGAAAGACTCCTCCAGGGAATAGAAGGGGTTGTGCCCTACTTTGACGATGTCTTGATGCTGTGAAAAATGAGAAACAACTGGAAGCCAGGTTGAGGGAGGTACTGCAGAAATTCAGAGACTCGGGACTTAAAGTCAAGAAAGGGAAGTGCCAGCTATGGGCCGAAAGGGTCAAATTTCTAGGGTACCTCCTAGACAAACAAGGGATTCACCCCACAGAAAAGAAACTGAGAGCCATAAGGGAAGCACTGCGACCAAAAAACAAAATGGAATTACAGGCTTTCTTGGGACTGTTAAACTTTTACAATGTCTTCCTACCTCAAAAGGCGACCATGGCGGAACCGCTACATAGGCTGTTAGATAAAACAGCCACCTGGACCTGGGGAGCACGGGAGGAGAGCGCCTTCAACAACACAAAGAACCTGCTAACATCTGACGCGGTACTAATCCAGTACAGCGAGACCCTGCCATTTATGGTAACTTGCGACGTGTTGCCATTTGGGATCGGCGCCATCCTCAGCCACCAGCTTCCAGATGGGAGGGAAGCACCCATCGCTTTCTCATCAAGGACACTTTCAAAGCCAGAGCAGAACTACAGCCAGCTCGACAAAGAGGCCCCAGCAGTCGTCGCCGGCATCAAGAAATTCCACGAATACCTTTACGGTAGGACTTTTACAATCATCACGGATCACAAGCCACTGCTGGGAATCCTGGCGGGGGACAGGGCCACACCGAACATTCTATCACCAAGAATGATGAGGTGGTCCGAATTCCTAGCAGCATACAATTACCTGATACACCAACCCGGCAAGGACATCGCCCATGCAGACGCCCTGATCCGGTCACCCTTACCGGACTAGGAAGACGACCCGGCACCTACAACAGAGGTACTCCAAATAGAGACAATATCCAACCCACTCGTGACCGCGCCAGACATTGCCAGAGAAACAAATAAAGACAAACGGCTGGCGCGAGTCTTGAGCTGGGTGGGAAAAGGGTGGCCGCTAGATGCTTCCTAACCCGTACATATTTTCCCAGATTTTCCCAGAGCACAACGTGTGATTGTTCAATGTTTCAATTCTCCCTCTTACAGTAGAAAAGTATCAAAATCGCAGTTTTGAAGTTTGAGTCACAGTTACACAATACACAATGGATTTTATTCATGTTTTCCTCTTACACACCTGATCCAAAGAACTCATTTTATGAATATACTTATAGGACCCCTAATGGTTCAAGCATCTGATTAATGCATTTTACACATATAAACTAGCTATATCTGAAAAAGAAATAAAGCACAACATATGTCACATGTTTCCTTGTCTTTAATTATTTTTTCCTAATAAAGATGCATGGATTAATCTAGGGCCAGGCATGTGTAGAAGTCATACAAAATGGCCTTATTTATCTCTTGTCTTAAAAGATGGATGTTTTCTGTTTTTTTTTCATATAAGAAAAAAAAACGTGATCCTTAAAAAAATCAAACTCTGTATTGGTTTTTTTTGAAAAAACAAAATGTCATTTTTTAAAATCTAAGAATGTTTAGGTTCGTGCCAGCTGAGTTAGGATTCTTGATATAAGCCCATCTAGAAATTCAGCACTTATTAGCAAGTTAATTTCATCTTTGTAGAAGGAAGCAGTTTGAATTAACTGTAATTAAATGGGCATAAAATCAATGCAAAAATAGAAACAAGTACTACCATAGAATTGTAAACGTATTTCTAGAATTTGAAACAGATTTATTTGGCTCATTGTGCTTCTTAGCTCATTATCCTTAATTCTTATTTGTTGTTTTCATCAAGTATATTTTAGTTGCAGTACTCAGCTATATTACCATCTGTAGGGTAACATGTGAAAATTATCTGGTAAGTTTGAAAAATGATGTGTAAAAAAACCCTTAGGTTTAAAACCCTTGGGTTTTAAAATAATTAGTAAGAGAATCTCCAATGTAACTGGAATATTAAAGATGTATATTGGTCAATCTGCCTTAGAACTCGGTTGTTGATGGCCTTTTATTGTGATGGCTGCATTACATAGATCAAAGGAGTTTAAGCAAGAAAACAGATAATGGGTAGACAAGGCTATAGTCATTCTTTCTCTATACCTGTCTTCCTTGCTGATAGATTTTTTTTTCAATCAGCAAGGGCAGAAGGATCTCTTCTCTTTATTATCATCTTGACATAACTAAATCAGATATTTGAAGTTAAATTTGTATCACAGATTTGTACTGAATCCATGTTATTAAAGGAACATGCTGACATGTACTAGCATAACATTTATCTAATCATCCAATGAGATGGCAGAGATAGCACAAGTTGATTTTCACAAATATTTTGCTTCCAATAAAAAATATTATTATTATGGTTGTTTGCACCATCACTCAGGTGTTTAGACTGGATTTGCCATTTTATCCATCTACTGAGTAATTCTCAAGGACCTTGGATAGGCAGATGTTGTTGTTCAAAGGTGTCAACATTATCATTGTAGGATATAAGCTGTTCCAAGTAAAGCTGCCTTTTGCAATTGACTAATGATGAATTTGTCAATGCCAATGGTGTTCAAGTGGTGCTCCACTTGTGGGATTGCACTCAAGGCACCTATTATTCTTTTACTATCTTTTTTTGCCACAGTTGTACTATTTCTATTTGTAGGTACATTCTGTGATTTTTCCCCCCATTTTTGTTTCTTCTATTCTTCTGCTTCCACATACTGCTATGTCCTCTATCCAGATTTTTTTGTCTTTCTTTTCAACAGTTATTAAGTCTGAGGTTTTACATGGCAAGTGTTTGTCGGTTTGATTCCTAAAATCCCAAAGCACTTAAGCTTCTTCATTTTCTATTATTTTGCTTATTATGTGGTCCCAACACTTCTTGCTTGCAGGAAAATTCTATTTTTTGCAGATATCCCAATTCACTATTATTGCTAATTAGTAATGTGATTCTTTGTTATTAGGATGTGCAATATTCTTGAAGGAGCTAACTAGGTAGTCCACTTTATCTTCAGGTTCTTTGCAGAGGTGGCATTTGCTGTCTTCTCAGTTCTGGCTTTGTATGCATTTGTTCATCAGGCTTCATCTTGTACAGTCTGAATTAGTCTCTCCTTTTTTTTTCTTCAACTTTCCTGCTCTTAGTCATTGCCAAGTATGTTTTGTCTGGTTTCTTACATACTGACCATGTGATATTTTGCTTTGCAATATCTCTTTTCTGGTCTTCATTTGGTCTTTCTTATAGATAGACCTCTTTTGTATCTTTGGTTTTTAGTAAGCCTTCATGGCATGCTACAGTGGTGGGATTCAATTTTCTTTTACTACTGGTTCTGTGGGCATGGCTTGGTGGGCATGGCAGGGGAAGGATACTGTAAAATCTCCAGTCAGAGAGGGTATTGGCTGGTTCTCCAAACTACTCACAATTACTGCTACCAGTTCTCCAGAACTGGTCAGAACCTGCTGAATACCACCTCTGGTATGCTAGCTTCAGCACATCTTCTTCTCTGTCCTTTAGATATTCTTCCAATGCCTTTTTCTTCTTCTTCAAATATCTGGTGTACTTGCAATATTCCATGTCCACTTATGCTATTACGCAAATAGAATATGTCAACTCTATGCATGAAGGACATTGTCATTGTTTTTGTGGTCTTCCCAACCAGGGCTTCTAATTCAGCTTGAGTTCAGTCTCTAGATAAACTTACATCTAGTGACTGAAATTGCCGAAGTGTTGGAATTGTCCTTTATCAATGATTTTGAACTTTAAGATCTTCTTCATTCTTCTGACGTATTCCCTACTAAATTTCTTCTTGACTTCAGTACACTTAATGTTGTCAGCTTGAAGGATGCCTGGGTATTAGTAATGATGTTCTGGAGACAGTTTCTTAATTTTTTTTTTCCATAGGCAACCTTGGTTCCTGCAGTTTTCACCATTTTCCCCCTGTTGCTGATAAGTGTGGCATATTTGTCCAGTCCTAACTCCATTCCAATATCTTGGATATATGTACAGACAGTATTGAGGAGAGATTCTCTTTCAAATTGAGTTTTTCCATACATCTTCATATCATCCATATAGAGGAGATGGGTACCTGTCAGATGTTTTTGATGTTTGATAGCCAGGGCCTGACTTGTACTATTAACAGTGGAATCAATGCAATAACAAACAGTATAGGTGATAATGAGTATCCTTGAAAGATTGCTATCTAGATATTAATCTCTCCCAATCCATTACAATAGAGCAGCAATGGTGTCTTCCAATGTGCCATTGATCTTTGCACAGATGTTTATACTGACTGCTGTTATTTCTAGGAACTTGATTATCCTCAATCGTGTGGCAGGGTGATGAATACTTTCTTGTGATCAATCAAAGCTACAATAGATTGTTATATTTCTCCTTTGCTGTTTGGGCAGTTTCCTTTCTGCTCAGGTGGAAAGCTTTAAAGAGCTGCAAAAAACCCTTCAGAAAGACTTATAAAACTGGATCCGGTGGGAATAAATCCATCTGTTAAAAACTCATCTATACATGAATAAAGAATGTTGAATAATACAATAATATATATTAAAGCCTATGTGGATATTGGTATAGATCAAACTCACATCATCATATGGAATCACATGACATATTAGGATTTTTTTCTGATTTGCTATGCCAGGCGTGGGTGTGGCAAGTGTGTGACGCATCCAGCCCACAAGCTGGGAATTTGACAGCCCTGTTGTAGATTAACTCAGCCCAAAGAGGTCTTGGTCATACCAATAAACTACCCTAACATGCTATTTTATTCTGCATTATTTATAGCAAAATAATACAGAGGAGAAGCGACCATATTTCAGGGTGAGTGGGAGATTGGCTTAGTACTGATGTTTAAAACCAGGTCTGAAAATCTATTGAAACAGACCTTCAGTGAATAAAATTAGTTATAGGATTGGATCTGTTATTTATTCATTATTTTTCATGGTTGAGTTTTAATTTTTATTCCCATTCCTATAAGAAGTGTTGAAAAGCTTGCTGAGAAAATAATGACATATGTTTGCTATTTAAAAATGAATTGAGTAGTAAAAAGTCTGATTTACACAATTTGTTACATGTATTACACAACATCTGTCAATTACAGTTTGAGTGGAAAGTGTTGTTTTATAATTAATACTCTACAAGTTTAATAGTTTGGGTATTCTCTGTTTAAAAGTGGAGGGAGACACCGAGAAAGAAGTTAGTTGAATTCTCTTAGTGCTATGTAAGGGTAGAATTATATATTGGATAGCAAGCTTTCTCCAGTCCTTCGCACTAGGAAAAAAATGATACACACTGCAGAAAAGAATGTATGCACATATATCACAATCTCTCTGTACCATACTAGACTAATTGTACAATGTATCCCAGCTATAAATGTAAATACGAGGATCAACTTTCTGAAATACTGTCTTCATAATTTCTTTTAGGAAATGTATTTACAATTGTCTTCAAAAGCCTAATAAAGAAAACAGACATATTGCCTTTTTTTTCCAAGATGGCACCAAGATGAGTACAGGAGTTGTGTGCTTACCTATTTGGGGATTTATACACTATCATGGAGAGTATATGTGGTTTGTCAAACCATTCAAATACCCTGAACCAGTAACAGGTCTTTGAATGGTTTGGCAAATTGGGGTAGGCCAGAACTGGGAGAGTTGGACTGTTGGCAGCAGCATAGAGGGAACAATGCCTGGAGTGGTGGTGGATGGCGTGGCTGCTGGTTAACGGCCTACTCTTGTTGGAATTTCCTGGGATGGCAAAGTTGCAGAGTGACAGACTCTCTGCTGCATGGAATTGAAAGCAACACAGTGATCCTGAAGAAAGCATGGGTGGTTTTTATTCAACCGATGACTGGTGTATGTGAAGGGGGGGTAACTTCCTGAAGGAATAGCAACAGGAGAGCTAGTTACTCACCACTCGGGCTAGAAAGCAGAAAAAATGTAAGTTCTAGTCCTGCTTTAGCCATGAAAGCCGGCTGGGCCAGTTGGCTTTCATGATCTTGGGCCAGTCACTCTCTCAGCCCAACTCATTTCACAGGGTTATTGAGGGGCAAATAGGAGGAGGAAGGTATGATGGATATACTGTATTTCAGTTATTTGTAAAAAATAATAATGGTTTATTTAATAGCAGATATATATGCAAATAAATAAAATTTAAAAAATAAACAAAGCTGGGAAGTCTGCAGAATGGTTTTGCCCTCTCCTCTGAAATTATCTGGGTGGTGAGTTAGATGTAGGGTTATTAGACTGAAGGGCTGTAGGCCTGTGGCAAATATTCCTAGGCTGGGAGAGCAGAGATTCCTATTAGACAGGTGATTAGCAGCAGTGGAAACAGGACTGAGCTGACGGTAGAAAACCAGATTGTGTCTTGTGCTGGCTGGTGCTTGATTGGTCACAAAAGAAAATGGCCATCTTGGAACCTCCCTCTCTCTTTGTGTGAGATCTTAGACCAAGGGTCTTTAAACTTGGCAAGTTTAAGACTTATGGACTTCAACTCCCAGAATTCCTGAGCTAATATTAGAGGAGGAATTCTGGGAGTTGAAGTCCATATCCTATCATTATATAAGTGGGCTTTTTTTGGACAGTAAATAAATGGAATGTCCATTTTCTCTTTTGGATAAACCCAGTAAATGAGTGACTGAAAGGATATTATAAACAGAATCTTGAAAACCTGTCAAAACTCCTTTCTAATATAATATAATAATGAGCTATTTTTGTTATGAACTAATAAACGCTTAAATAAAGTTTTATCAAACCTTTAGAAAATAGCAGGGTTCTAATCCTGCACTTCTGATTGGCCGATAATAGCGATATCAGATTGGTCCGTTCAGGAGAATCTGATTGGCTATTAACGAGCCACTCTCATTGGTTAAAGGGGTTAACACTCCACGTTTCTCATTGGTTATTAGATCAGCAGCTTGCCTATAAAAAGGCTGCTGCTGCCCTAGGTTTTTGCTCTGTTCAGAATGATTAATAAAGAGTTGAAGTTCACTGTTCACTGTCTCGTCTCCGTTCCTTGCGCCCATGCGCAGAACTTAACACTGGCGACGAGGATGGGATGCGGAGATGTCAGAGCTGACTGAACACTACAGAGCACCAAACAGAGCACGTAGCTAAAGGCGCATCAATGGCAGAAACCATGTCTGGCGGCACCATACCACCCGCTCCATTTGACCCGGCACAAGAAGACTAGGACTCATACATGGACCAGTTCCAGATGTTTCTGGAGACCAACAACTTGAAGGATGCCACTACTGGAAAAAAGCGAACGGTATTCCTGATTCACTACAGACCTGCCATTTTTAAGATGGCTAAGGCACTGGCAAAACCAGCTGAGGTGAAATCCATGGACTGGGACGTCCTCGAGCCCCTCCTACGGGCTCACTATGCACCTACTGTACCAACGCTTGTCTGAAGACATGAATTTTACCAGAGAGACCAGCGGAAAGGAGAAAGCGTTGCAGATTTCATCACGGATCTCCAGAACCTGGGAGGCCTCTGCGGGTTCGCTGACCTCAAAGAAGCTCTAAGAGACCGAATAGTTCTGGGTTTAGATGCACCTCACGTGCAAAGTAAGCTGATGGCAAAAGGCGACATCAGCCTTGCAGATACCATCGCTGACACTACTGCAGCAGAAGCAAGCAGGAAGTCAGCTGCCCGAATGCGCCGCACCAACGCACCGCTCCGCCAACTCGCCGGCGAAACCTCACCTCACCTAGAGGGACATACAAGGGCAACCCACCACGAGGACCTCAAATCGTCATCAGAAAGTGATGAGGAAGAGGCTCCGGCTCCGGTCTGAATGAGACCAACGCCACCAGCGTAATCAGAGACTGCAGCATCAATGCGCAGGTTGTGGGGCAAACCACCCACGATCAGACTGCAAATTCCTCGACGCGCTCTGCCATGCTTGTGGGAAGAGAGGCCACATCGGAAAGGTCTGTAGAAGCAAGCAAGGATCCAGCCCATTTCAGAGGGGGACCAACTGCCGCCAAACCACAGGAAATCATCCTGTGAGACGGGAACATTTGAACCACCAATGGAACAACCACTCCTACAGAAATAAACCACTAGCCAATTCAATGAAATGAGAAGAGGCACACCAAACCATTACAATTGGTCACGCCTCATCATTAGATGCAAAAAAGATCTGAGTGAAGGTCGCCATCGAAAACCAGCCCTGTGTGATGGAAGTCGATTCAGGATCGTCCCTCTTGATGGTTTCCTGGAAGACCCTTAAACAATTAATCCCTGTCGTCCGGGGGCAAGACCTCAGAACCCAAAGAATCATACTCAAGGATTATCAGGGAAACCGAATTCCGGTCCAGCATAATCCAGTATAATCCAGGTCTCATTCAAAAAGTGTACTGCATTTTTACCATTGACCATCGTCGACCGTGATCGGCCTAGCTTGTTAGGCCTACAATGGTTCGCTCCACTTGGGATCGAGGTAGCTGGCATTCACCAAACCAGAAGCGACGACTGGGAGGAGGCCCTCGTCCAGGAATTCCAGGATGTCTTTGCAGACAAATTAGACGTGCACAAGGGGACCCCGATATCATTTAACCTTAACCCTGAAGTAGCCCCCATCCGCCTTAAGCTTCATCGAGTACCTTTTGCCCTTAAACCAAAGATTGATGAGCAACTTGATAAATTAATAGCCCAGGGTGTTTTAGAACCAACAGACCACACTCCTTGGGAAACCCCAATCGTAACACCCATCAAACCGGATGGATCGTTAAGGATTTGTGGGGACTACCGTGCCACCATGAATCACGCCCTTCAACAGAACGCTTACCCAGTGCTGGTGGAACAACACCTCCTCCATTCCCTGGGGGGGGCGGAAAAGTCTTTGCTAAATTGGATTTAGCACAGGCGTACCAACAACTGCCTGTAGATAAAAAAACAGTAGAGGCACAAACGATCGTTACGCACCGAGGCGCCTTTAAGTGCAACCGACTCCAATTTGGAGTTAGCATACCCCCAGGGATTTTTCAGAGTTTGATGGAGAGACTCTTGCAGGGGATAAAAGGGGTCGTACCATACTTTGATGTTTTAATTGCTGCCCTGAATAGAGAAATACTAAAGGAGCGTCTTAAACTGGTTCTTCAGAAATTTAAAGACTCCAGCCCTAAGGTTAAGAAAAATAAATGTCAACTGTGTACAGATAAAGTAGAGTTCCTGGGGTACCTAATCGATAAACAAGGCATTCACCCCACCAATAGCAAACTAAAAGCAATCAAGAACGCCCCAAGACCCAGAAATAAGACTGATCTCCAAGCTTTCCTGGGGCTCATTAACTTTTGCAACATCTTCCTGCCCCACAAAGTGACCGTAGCTGAGCCCCTACATAGGCTCCTCGACAAAAAAGCAACCTGGGTCTAGGGACACTGCGAGGAGCACACATTCCGACAAGTGAAAAACTTACTAACCTCAGATGCTGTTTTAATGCAGTATAACGAGACTTTGCCTTTTACAATTACATGTGACGCGTCACCATTTGGAGTAGGAGCCATTTTGAGCCATGTGTTACCCAGTAGTGAAGCCCCTATTGCCTATTTTTCAAGGATTCTATCAAAGGCTGAACGTAACTATAGTCAAATCGATAAAGAGGCTCTTGCTGTTGTATCTGCTGTGAAACAGTTTCATGAATATGTATATGGACAAGTTTTTACTATTGTCACCGACCACAAACCTTTGCTGGGGATTATAGAGGGAGACAAGCCAACCCCCTATATATTATCACCTAGAATGATTCACTGGTCGGAGTTTTTGGCTGCCTACAATTATAGGCTGCAACACCGCCCGGGGAAAGCCATTCCCCATGCTAACGCGCTGAGCTGTGCACCACTTCCAGAAACCATCGATGACCCAGCTCCAACCCTTACAACACTCCAGATTGAAACGCGACATTCACCACCACTAACAGCTAGAGATATCACGATCGAAACAAAACGCGATCCTATCTTAACGTGAGTTCTTAGCTGGGTCAAACGGGGATGGCCAGTAGATCAAACCCCTGATGACTTCACCCCCTTCAAGAACCGGCAAACAGAACTTTTTTCGCAAAAAGGCTGCATCCTATGGGGGGATAGAGTCATCGTCCCAGAGCAGTTACAATGAGCAGTATTAAAGACACTGCATGAGGGCTACCCCAGCATCGTGCGTATGAAAGCGCTCGCACAAAGCTATGCGTGGTGGCCTGGTATTGACAAACAGACCGAAGCCTGGGTAAAAACTTTTTTAAACTGCCAGGAAGTTAGCAATGCCTCACCTAAAGCAACTCCAACAGAATGGGAAACACCCCGGGGACCGTGGTCCCGCATCCACATTGACTTTGCGGGACCTACTGAGGGACATACGTTCCTACTAACAGTGGATGCCTATTCAAACTGGCGCGAGATCCATGAAATGAAGAGTACTACAACCGAGTCCATCATCCGGAAGTTGAACAGGCTATTCGCGACGCATGGACTGCCAGACGTTCTGGTATCCGACAACTCTGCGGCTAACGGAAGAGCCGAGCGCATGGTACAATTTGTTAAAAAAAAACCTCTACAAAATGAACTGTGGGGACATTGAAGATAAGATAAACAGAATACTCCTTCTCCAACACATCACTCCGCACAGTGTCACCAACAAGACTCCAGCTGAACTATTAATGGGATGCAAACTTCATTCCCACCTTGACCAGCTTCACCTGTCTTATGAGCCAGAGAAACCCTGTGGATCTAGCAGAAAATGCCACGAGTTCAAGATAGACGACTTAGTTTTCGCCAGAAACCTTTCTGGCAAACCATTGTGGGTCGAGGCAACTGTAATTCAAGCCACCGGACCCAGGTCGTACCGGGTGAAAACCTGTGATGGAAAAATATGGAAACGCCATTAAGATCAGCTTCGCTCAAGGCTACAACCTAGTTTCTGCGACTCCGGTGACTCCCAAACTGAGGGGGGAGGGGATGTCAAAGAAACCGAATTTGAGATGGCGGAAAGCAGGAACAAAAGAAGTCAGCAATCGGGCATAACGAATGAAGAAGAATCAGGGAGGGGAGTGTCCTCGCCACAGAGGAACACCTTAACAGAGGCAAGCCCGCAAAGACCAGAGGACAACAACGAGAACATTAGCGGCACCGAGTCATCCAATGAGGAACCACTGGCACCCGACTTGCACAAAAATGTCCTGCCGAAACCGGGTTACAGACAGGAACCAGTGGGACAGCATAAATCCAATAGACAGTCAAAACAACCTTCATACCTCAGAGATTACATCACCGCACCCCCTAAACGGAACCCGGGGGGAAGGGTTATTATGAACTAATAAAACGCTTAAATAAAGTTTTATCAAACCTTTAGAAAATAGCAGGGTTCTAATCCTGCACTTCTGATTGGCCCATAATAGCGATATCGGATTGGTCCATTCAGGAGAATCTGATTGGCTATTAACGAGCCACTCTCATTGGTTAAAGGGGTTAACACTCCACGTTTCTCGTTGGTTACTAGATCAGCAGCTTGCCTATAAAAAGGCTGCTGCTGCCCTAGGTTTTTGCTCTGTTCAGAATGATTAATAAAGAGTTGAAGTTCACTGTTCACCGTTTCGTCTCCATTCCTTCCACCCATGTGCAGAACTTAACAATTTTGAAATATTTTCTCTCATGTTTTCTATTTTCCTAGAACTCAGGAAAGTATATTTTCCATAACAGCTCTACATTCTTCTGACATCCCTCAAACTGTCTCTTGTGTCAGAATCTTACACACACACGTTAAATATGGGCTAGATTGAAGAGGCAGGACAATGGTAGAAGGAAAGGAATTCTTTATTTAGCTCTGAACAAAAGACTGCCTCCCAGTGTGCCTGCTGTTCTTTTTACAGGCTGCTGTCCACAATTTCACCCACTGACAGCTGTTCATTTTCCCGCATGGAAAATGAACCAATGGGGGAAGTCTGACATCACTGATGTTTCCCCATTGAATATCTAACACCCCTCCCCTCCTGGAAGATACATTCATCCAATCAGCTCTCACTCACAGACATAATCACGTAAGTAGGAGGGACTCCTGTGAGTGTGACTGGACCTTCACAGTTCCCCCCCCCCCAGTGGTGGCAACCTGACTAGTTGGGTCTGTTGTTACTCCAGAGTCAGCCTCAGGGTTTTTCAGGGGCGGGGCTGGCTCCCAGTTGTAGTTGCATTATGATTCCTAACATTCTTGAACATTGGTTAGACTAACTGTGGACATGTAATTCATCAAAATGTTTAGATTCAAAATTAGAGCTTACTAAAGTTTGAGTTAAAATTCTCTGTGCTTTTAGTAAGATGTTAAGAAATACATGAATGTCAAAATCATTTCTGGAAATCCTCAACTCCTCCATCGTGTTCTCCTTTAAATGTTTTTATTTTGTAAATAATTTCTTCCATTGCATTCTGCTCTGCACCTCCTTTTCCTCTCAAATCTATATCTTGTGTAAACAGGAAGGATTCTCTTGTTGTGTAGTTCTTTAAAAATAATCCCATATAATTCTAGAATAATAATGCATTGATAAAGGGCTTGGTTTTTTTGTTTATTTTATCAGAATAAACTCATAAAAAGAAATGCAGTTTTTGTTCTTCATCAAATGCTTATGGAATATTCGGACACGTTTACCTCACTTGTACAAATTTACATACTGCTTTAAATGTTTTCAATTTATAACTGCACACGGAAATTACAAGAAAGCCAATAGCATTATTAAATAAGATTTAGATTATGCTCAGGACAAGTCCAATTTCTCCCTAGTAATCATGTCTCCGCATTCATTATTCTGAACATAAAATTATTCTCTATCACCCTGAATAGCATTCCCTTTGTCGCAACTCATGAAGTAATAAAAGCATCTGAATCCAAAGTACTAAAATAAAATGCTGAGGATAAGAGTGAAAACATGAGCCTTGATTATCTACACATCCACAAACATGGCAAGGGATCTGAATGATGGATTTTTTTTTTTTTAAATCATATCTGTTATGGACTAAGCCAACGCATCAATAACAACCCTAAATAGCTTTACTTTGCAGCAGGCTCATGATCCTGCACTTCTCATTGGCCCGCGAATAGCGAGTCGTGATTGGTCGTTTCTGGCCAGTCTGATTGGCTGCTAATGGGCCTCTCTGATTGGACGCTTGTGAGAGTGGTAAACTCAAATCATTGGTTGTTTTGACAGCAGCCAGCTCTATAAAAGAGTTGCTGCTGCTCAAGTATTTGCTCTGTTCTTATTTCACAATAAAGAGTTGAAGTCACCATTTGATGTCTCATTTCCGTTCCTTATGCCCATGCTCAGGACTTAACACTGGCGACGAGGATGGGATGCGGAGATGATAGAGCTGACTAAGTACTCATTGAACAAGACAGAGCACGTGGCTGAAGAGCACACGCAACAAACGGCAAAATGACCAGCAGAGCCATACCACCCGCTCCATTTGACCCAGCAAACGAAGACTGGGACTCGAATACAGATCGTTTCCAGTTGTTCCTGGAGACCAACAATTTAAAAGATGCTACGCCTGGCAAGAAACAAGCGGTATTCCTGACTCACTGTGGCCCGCCATTTACAAAATGGCTAAAGCACTTGCCAAACCGGCGGAAGTGAAGACCATGGATTGGGATAACCTCGCGCCGATCCTCTGGGCCCATTACGCACCCGCAGTACCTACACTGATATGAAGACACGAGTTTTACCAGAGGGACCAATGGAAGAACGAGAGTGTTGGGGACTTCGTACTGACCTCCAGAACCTAGGAGGCCTTTGTGTTTTTGCAAACCTCGAGGAAGCCCTGAGAGACCGCGTAGTTCTGGGATTAGATGACCCCATGGTACAGAGTAAACTCATGGTGAAAGGAGACATCAGCCTTGCAGATGTCATCACTGACGCTACTGCCACAGAAGCATCCAGGAAGTCAACTGCTCGAATGCACCAAGCGAATGCACCGAATCGCCAACTCGCTAACGATAGCCTGCTCACCGCTGAGAAACACGCTATTACCGCCCACCACGAAGACCTCGAGTCATCCTCAGACAGTGAGGAAGATGAGGTCAATCGGCTCCGCTTGGAATGAGAGCAAAGGAACCAGAGACTCCTATGCCAATGTGCTGGTTGCGGGGCAAACCACCCGTGATCGGACTGCAAATTCCTTGACGCACTCTGCCGTTCCTGCAGGAAAAGAGGCCACATTGCGAAGGTCTGCAGAAGCAAGCGAGAGTCCAGTCCCAGCTGAAGGGAGAACAACCTCTGTTGGGAGACAGGCAAACCACCTGGGAATCGGGACCGCCTGAACTACCAATGGAACAACCACTACTACTACAGAAATCGAGCACCTGCCTCTTCAACGAGACGAGAAGAGGTGCACCAAACCATTATTATCAGCCACGCTTCATCGTTAGATGCAAGAAAGATCCGTGTAAGGGTTACTATTGAGAATCGACTGTGCGTGATGGAAGTCGATTCGGGGTCATCCCTATCGATGGTATCCTGGAAAACCCTCAAACAGCTGATCCCTGCCATCTGCCACCAGGACTTCAGTACTCAACGAATCATCCTAAAAAACTACCAGGGAAACAGAATTCCAGTTGTCAGTTCCAGCCATGTCCAAGTATCCTTTAAGGACCGCACCGCGATGCTTTCCCTGACTGTCATCGATCGTGACCAGCCCAGTTTGTTAGGGTTACAGTGGTTCGCCCCACTCGGGATTGAACTAGCCGGCATACACCAAACCAGAAGCGACGACTGGGAAGAGGCCCTCATCCAGGAATTCCAGGACGTGTTCACAGAAACATTAGGCAAGTACAAGGGGACCCCTATATCATTTAATCTCAGCCCCGACGTAGCTCCCATTCGGCTTAAGCCTCGTCGGGTGCCTTTTGCCCTCAAGCCGAAGTTCAACGAGCAGCTAGATAAACTGATAGACCAGGGCGTGTTGGAACCGATTGACCATGCCTGCTGGGAAACTCCAATAGTAATGCCCATGAAGCCAGATGGCTCGTAAAGAATTTGTGGGGATTACCAGGCCACCCTAAATCATGCTCTTCAACAGAGCACTTACCCAGTACCGGTGGTCCAACACCTTCTTCACTCCCTGGGTGGTGGAAAAATATTTGCGAAATTGGACTTAGCTCAGGCGTACCAGCAACTACCTGTAGATGCGACAACTGCAGAAGCCCAGACAATAGTTACATATAGAAGCGCCTTCAAGTGCAATAGACTCCAATTCGGAGTAAGCGTGGCACCTGGCATTTTCCAAAGTTTGATGGAGAGACTATTACAAGGCATAAAAGGCATCGTGACTTATTTTGATGACGTCTTAATAGCTGCCCCCACTAAAGAGTTATTAGTACAACGACTCAGAAAGGTTCTTCAGAAATTTAAAGACACTGGCCTGAAAGTAAAAAGGGACAAGTGTCAACTTTGTACGGAGAGAGTGGAGTTCCTGGGATACCTTCTCGACAGACAGGGAATCCACCCCACTGAAAAAAAACTAACCACAACCAAAAATGCCCCGAGACCGAGGAATAAGACAGACCTCCAAGCCTTTCTGGGACTCATTAACTTTTATAACTTCTTCTTGCCCCAGAAGGTGACCGTAGCCGAGCCCCTACATAGACTTCTCGACAAAAAGGCTTCCTGGGTCTGGGGACGGTGTGAAGAACAGGCATTCCAACAAGTAAAAGACCTCTTAACCTCCGATGCTGTATTGATACAATACAACAAGACTCTACCCTTAACGGTTACCTGTGATGCCTCACCATTTGGAGTGGGAGCCATTTTAAGCCATGTCCTACCAAATGGGAATGAGGCACCTCTTGCATTCTTTTCGAGAACCTTGTCTAAGACTGAAAGGAACTTGAGTCAACTTGATAAAGAGGCTCTCGCTATTGTATCCGCAATTAAACATTTCCATGAATATGTGTGTGGGAGACCCTTTGCCATAATTACAGACCACAAGCCGCTACTTGGTATTTTGGTGGGAAAGAAACCAACTCCCCATATCTTATCACCAAGAATGACATGTTGGTCGGAATTTTTAGCCGCCTACGATTACTGATTGCAACACCGCCTGGGGAAAGCCATTCCCCATGCTGACACTTTGAGCCACTCTCCACTACCAGACATCATAGATGACCCAGCTCCAACCTTAGCCATATTGCAAATCGAAACCTTAAATTGCCACCGCTGACTGCTCGAGACATCGCCTCAGAAACAAAAAAGGACCCTGTTTTGGCACGAGTCCTCAGCTGGGTGGAACGGGGTTGGCCGGACAGCGCACCCAACGACACTTTCTTTTTTTTTTTTGAAACAAATTTTTATTAATTTTAAAGATAAAACAACACATCATTAGCCATTAAATACATAAACACATAAAACCTCTTAACATTGTAAATCCTTACAAGTCAAACAAAACATTATTTTTATACAGCATAATTCCAATTTATCCCATCTCCATATGGACACACAAATATCTTTCAGCAAATTTCTCATTATTTCTCTTTACTCCTATTCAATTTCATTTCTCTTCCATATTTATCCATTTTATAGTCACCATATTCTTTTCTTTCTGGCTTGTTTAAATTATTCTCATCTAACATTCCTCCAAGGTTTTATTGATTCTTTTTTCCTTTTTTTTATAAAAAACAAATTTTGTTAGTTTTACCATAAACACAATACACAAACATACAAACACAAAACATAAACAAAACTAAAAGATCTTTTCTGAAGGTTGTCTGTTCCCGGGTTAAAACTCTTCACACAGACACAAATTCAAACATCATATTCAACCCATATCTCCTTCCATATCTTATTATCATTTTCTTTTTTATATATATATATAAAAACCATTTTTATCAGTTTTATAAAAACAATGCACAAAGAATCAAGGCATAGCAGCTTATAAATTCTTTTCTAAGAAAAAATAATAATAAAAGACCAATAAGGCATAACATTTCCAGATTATAATATCAATATTTCATATAATATTAACTTCATATCTTGTCCCTACTTCTCCTTTCCATCCAAATTATTTATTAATTAAAATTTTATTGCCTTTTATCAATATACAAAGTCCAAAAAAAAAAAAGCATATATATCCTTCCATATGTTATTACCATTTTCAACAACATTCTTTGTCTGTTCTATTTCCAATTATCCATTCATCTTTTTTTTCTTTTACTATACTTCTCCTGTACACCAATTGGAGTAACATCTATAACTCATTACCTTAACTTAGAAATACTACATATAGCAATCTTTCTTGGGATTCTGTTTAAAAGATTCTAAAATTACATAATAAATTTTATATTCTAAATATACATATAAAAACACACTCTTATATACCCTCCAGAATCCCTCTTTTAATCTAAATTAAATTCACCCATTGTCTCTAAATAAACTTTTTTTCTTTAGGTCTTGCTTCCCCCCATTAAGGCTTCTCCTCCCCCCCTTTCTCTCTTGCTTATTCTTCTCCTTGCCCTTTCTACCCCTTTGCTTTTTCCCTTCGCTTTTCTTACTCCTTTTCCTTTGCTTTCTAACCTTGCCTCCATCTTTTCGCTCATTTTTCTCTCTTTTGGTTGTTTTTATAATTCTTAAAATCCCCTTTTTCTTATCCTTTTTCTCCTCCTCTCCGGAAGGGACCCATTGTTCATCAAAGATGGCTTCTTCTTCCTCTTCTTCCTTGTCCCAGTCCTTCTGCTGCGTAATCAACTTTTCAACAGAACATAACGCCATTTCTAAGAATTGAAACAAAGCGCCCAAAGTATCTTCTTTTTTATATTTTTGATATTCAATCTCTAGTTCATCCACAAACGATGCCATTATAAAAAGGGAAACTTTTTCCAAAACAACCACAAGTATTTTTAATCAAAGACAATCAAAAGCAATTAAAAAAAAAAGTTCCAAAAGTTAATACTTTTCTTCCTTCTTCTCTTTCTCTTTCTGGATTAATTTTTAATCAAAGAGGTCCAATTAACATATATCTTCCTTTGGGATCCACAAAGACGTTCTAGACAATCTCCTCCTTTTTCAGCTTCTGCTCCAATTTTTTTTTCTCCCTTCCCACTTGCAATGACAATTTTAAATAATCAGAAATCCTTACCTCCAGCAAAGATTTTCCAATTTCTTAAATTTTTCAATGTCCAAAAATCCCTTTGCCTCTTAGCTTCAACTTTCAAAGCAATCCACTTTCAATGTCTAATATATCCAAATATTTCTGCTATTTCCGTGGGGTGGGAGAGTAAAAAAAAAAAGTTCCCTTTAACAGCTTCTCTGCCGCTTTTCGCTCTTCTTAGGGATACAATGTATCCTCCAGCAATTCAAACAGCTCAATTCCAGGCAATTTAAAAGGTGTTACTTGACCCGGCTCAGACAGAACTTTCACTCTTCACACTTCCTCCAGCACAGTTCTTACCCGGTTGCTGGCTTCTTCGTGGCGGCCATTGCTGACCGCCGCTCCACCGCCTTGGGAAAAAGGGGTTTTCCTGGAGAAGGGGGGGGTCTGCGACACCCCCACCTCCCTATCCGACTCCCCTCTCTCTTCAGCTGTCCCTACAGGGCAGCCATATCCCCCTGACCCATCTGGATCGGGGGTACCTCGACGGCTAGCACAGCAGGAATCATGAGCTGTCGCGAATTCCTGCTGCTCCGAAGCCACGCGAAACCGGAAGTCTTCTTGCCCCAGAAGGCGACCGTAGCCGAGCCCCTACATAGACTTCTCGACAAAAAGGCTTCCTGGGTCTGGGGACGGTGTGAAGAACGGGCATTCCAACAAGTAAAAGACCTCTTAACCTCCGATGCTGTATTGATACAATACAACAAGACTCTACCCTTAACGGTTACCTGTGATGCCTCACCATTTGGAGTGGGAGCCATTTTAAGCCATGTCCTACCAAATGGGAATGAGGCACCTCTTGCATTCTTTTCGAGAACCTTGTCTAAGACTGAAAGGAACTTGAGTCAACTTGATAAAGAGGCTCTCGCTATTGTATCCGCAATTAAACATTTCCATGAATATGTGTGTGGGAGACCCTTTGCCATAATTACAGACCACAAGCCGCTACTTGGTATTTTGGTGGGAAAGAAACCAACTCCCCATATCTTATCACCAAGAATGACATGTTGGTCGGAATTTTTAGCCACCTACGATTACTGATTGCAACACCGCCTGGGGAAAGCCATTCCCCATGCTGACGCTTTGAGCCACTCTCCACTACCAGACATCATAGATGACCCAGCTCCAACCTTAGCCATATTGCAAATCGAAACCTTAAATTGCCACCGCTGACTGCTCGAGACATTGCCTCAGAAACAAAAAAGGACCCTGTTTTGGCACGAGTCCTCAGCTGGGTGGAACGGGGTTGGCCGGACAGCGCACCCAACGACACTTTCAAGCCATTCAGAAATAGACAGACAGAACTATTCTCCCAAAAGGGCTGCATCTTGTGGGGAGGCAGAGTTGTAATCCCGGAGAAATTGCAACATAAGGTATTAAAAATGTTGCACGATGGACATCCAGGCATCGTGCAGATGAAGGCATTGGCCAGGAGTTACGCATGGTGGCCTGGGTTAGAAAAACAGATAGAGACCTGGGTAGCAAAGTGCAGCAAATGCCAGGAGACTCGCTCTACTCTTCCAAAAACTCCCCCAACTCAGTGGGAAACGCCTTGAGTTCCTTGTTCCCTTATCCACATCGATTTTGTGGGACCCACAAGAGGACACACTTTCCTCCTAACAGTGGATGCCTATTCTAATTGGCTCGAAGTCCACAAGATGAAAAGCACCACCACAGAGGTGGTCACTAGAAAGCTGAATAAGCTATTTGCTACCCACGGATTGCCAGATATCCTGGTCTCCAATAATGGCCCCCAATTCACTGCCCTGGCATTCGAACAGTACCTGGCAGACCGGGGCATCCGCCATGCCTTAACATCCCCAGCTCACCCTGCGGCCAATGGTAGGGCTGAGTGAATGGTTCAATTTGTAAAACAGACCCTGCACAAAATGGACCACGGCGACATTGATGACAAAATAAACCGAATGCCTCCACCTAATTACACGCCTGAAAACCCCCCAGGATCCAGCAGCAAGTGTCGGGCATTTCAGGAAGGTGACCCCGTGTTTGTGAAAAACTTCTCGGGCGATCCATTGTGGGTCCCCGCTACCATAACGCAACTTACAGGACCCCGATCCTATCGCCTACAAACTGCAGATGGTAAGATATGGAAGCGCCACATAGACCAACTCTGTTCCAGACTAGCACCTAGTCCTATCTCAGCCCCTGAATCTCTAACTGGGGGGGGGGAAGGAACATCAAGGAGGCCGAAAAAGGAAATAACAGATGACTTAACAATCGAAACCCAGCAGTCTACACAACCAACCAGGGGATACTCACCGCCAGAAGGAGAACCGAGCCAGGGAGTGGCCTCGCCGCGTGACAGCACTGCAATGGGAACAGATCCTGGGAACCCAGAAGACAGCACTGGCAGAAGCAGATAGAACAGCCCAGAGCCATTCAACGGAATAGCAGGACCGTTTTTGCCATCCAGCTCAGCTTGCAACCCACCGGAACCAGAGCCAGGACAGAAACCGGTGGAACAGTGCAGGTCAAGCAGAAGGTGAAGCGACCTGCCTATTTACGAGAATACATCACCCCACCCCTCAGACGGAACCTAGGAGGGAGGGGTGTTATGGACTAAGCAGTAACAACCCTAAATAGCTTTACTTTGCGGCAGGCTTGTAATCCTGCACTTCTCATTGGCCCGCAAATAGCGAGTTGTGATTGGTCGTTTCTAGCCAGTCTGATTGGCTGTTAACAGGCCTCTCTGATTGGACACTTGTGAGAGCGGTAAACTCAAATCATTGGTTGTTTTGACAGCAGCCAGCTCTATAAAAGAGTTGCTGCTGCCCAAGTATTTGCTCTGTTCTTATTTCACAATAAAGAGTTAAAGTCACCGTTCAATGTCTCATCTCCGTTCCTTGTGCCCATGCTTAGGACTTAACAATATCTGGTGCTCTTTGCTGCCAAGATTTGTTTTTCCTTTCTGGCCAAATTCTATTTTTCTCTGATTCCTATCCTTTTATAGTATTAGCTGATCTCAAAAAGCTAAGAAAAGTCAAAGTTAGTATTCGGATTGGAAAATCACCAGCAAATACCATGACAGTAGAGAGAGAAAATATCACAAGAAAGTTATATGCCTATCACTTATATATTCTTGCCAGGAAACTATATGAATTCATCAGGGAGAGAATTTGGCCCAAAAGAGATTTTATTTTAAAAACTTATATTCCTGACCCAGAAAAAAAGCACAACCTAATTTTGGGGGATTATGATCACTGGATGTTCTTCTATTTTTAGTTTGGCTGGGAAAGAAATATATCTCTAGATGAATCTTAATAAAGCAAGAGGGTGATATTTTGTGTGTACGTGCATGCGTGTGTGTGTGTGTAAGGGAACCGATTACTCTGAATTTTTCCTTGCAGCTTTGTCACTTCCTTTAGTAAAATCCTCATGCTGTGTAAAGACAAAAATATTAGCAAACTTCCCACACAAAATATTGTTAGATGCTGACAGCAGTCACTATTCTCACAGCATAGTATCTTTATCCACAAGGAGGAAAAGCTCTTAAGAATAATTTCTTTGTGCTCAATTAATTCTGTTCTATTCACACAGAACAATAAAATCACTCCTTTTCTTCCAGTTTACTAGGCACTCAGCTTGGATAGTTTTTAATATTCTGGACAAAATGTGCTTAATTCTCCAATAGTTGGGCATAGCACAATCTGTTAGATAGTCTCAGTGCCTAATTCTACAATCCCCTACTTTTATCTTGTTATCAGAGGCTGTTTAGCAGTTGGTGGCCATCTAGGAAAGCTGTAAAAAAAGGCAAAATCCATCCTAGGGATCATTAGGGAAAGTGTTAAAAATAAAAATGCCAACATTATACAAATTTATGGCATTTTCCTAACTGGAGTGTTGTCCTGGTTGACCCGGACTCAAAGGGGAAAAGCTCTACAAACATAGATGGTGGGGGGTTTGGATGTACCTTCAGTTGTTGGGAAAGAGACTTTTATTCTACAAAAGGAAACCTTATTTTTAAAAAAAGGCAAATGTAAATTATATATGTCTTCATTCTATCTACACTATATTGCCCGATTTCACTACATTTTCAGATGTTTCTGTTCTCTATTTTTGATACATTTGCGTACTGCTGACTTCCATATTTCTGAGATCTTAATCCCTGTATATTTCTTTTGCCATTCTCTAAGAGCCATATTTCTTTTTCTGGACAGTTTGATTTCTCTTTTATCTTTTTTCTTCGTTTTGGGTTCTTTTCCTGCCTTTTCAACTTACTTGTTCTCAGCTGGACTTCTTGACTCTTCCTCTTTTCCAAATTTTTGTTCCATCTGAAGGAATTGCTGGAAGAACTTTGATCACACACCAGTTCTGAGGGGAAGGGAGAGGGAGGAGAAAGAAAGACCTCTCTCACCCCAGTTTTCTCAGTTGCTGCTCCTTTGGTCTTGTTTCTATTCATCAGAGCTGTCTATCTTTTTCTTTGCCTCTTCATTTTGACTTCTGGGCTTTGGGTCTATGGTAGAAAAGCTCCCAAGGAGACATTTTGATTTCCTTCTCCTCCCTGTCTCCTGCCCAAAGCTCCTGTTTGATTGGCATTCCTGCTTTGATTAGTTGGTGGGACCTCCTGATGATGGGGAAGGTTTAAGAAGATGGGGACAAAATTAGCACAGGGATTTTTAATCTACTCCAGTAGCTTGTCTTTCCACCTGCACTGTGTAGACTTTTAATTGGTGCATTTACAAAAAGATGTGGCTTAGAAGGACATAACTTGAGGTACATTGAATCATCCCTGGCACCAAGAGAGTGGACAGGAAACAAGGTTTTTTTTTATTAGATCTCTCAAAGTGCTGGCCAAGAATAATGCTTGGAATCTGACTGAAAGGAGAATACACAAAAGCACCACTTCACAATTTATAATAAATCACCTGTGGAATTCATTAACTTGAGATATTTGATGGCTACTGTACTCTACAGCCATGTGCATTGTTTCTATGGTGAAGTTGTGGATGCTTTTGTGTTCATATGTTGTAAGCAGGTAGGGTTGCTGGATGAGGTAGCATACAAATGCATGGAAATAAATAAATGACAGTTGAGGAGAGGAAGCAAACTGATCTGATTGATACAGATACAGATAATCAGAGTTGGAAGGGATATTGTAGGTCATCTAGTCCAACCCCCCACCCAAGCAGGAGACCATTTTTGTCAAATGGCAGTCCAATCTCTTCTTGAAAGTCTCAACTGATGGCGCTCCCACAACTTCCGAGGGCATGTTGTTCCATTGGTTGATTGTTTTCACTGTCAGAAAGTTTCTCCTTGTTTCCAGGTTAAATCTCTCCTTGTTCAGTTTCCATTCATTATTCCTTGTCTGGCCTATAGGAGCTTCAGAAAATAGCTGGACCTCCTCCTCCCTGTGGCAGTCCCTCAAATATTGGAAGACCTCTATCATGTGTCCCCTGGTCCTTCTCTTTACTAGACTAGCCAAGCCCAGTTCCTGCAACTGTTCATTGTATGTTTTAGCCTCCAGTACCCTAATCATCCTGGTTGTCCCCTAATCATCCTGATTTGAGTTTCTGCTACTGTAAAACTTTCCAAAAGTAAGCATTAGGGCTAGAGAAAGTTTTCCAAGTGGTACACAGGATTGCTACCATAAAGTGATCAAGTTCTGAAGTCTTCAGCACTATAGGGGGAAAGAATGAAACAGGGAAAGAAAAATACCTTCTTTTTGAACTACAAATACAGAATATCTGTTTCAAGCTTGCTGAATCCACAAACAGCAGCTAGGAAGTAGTTGTGAAAATGCTAATTAGGCACATTAGACACTAGGTTTTGATGAATGAAATAAAATGACCAATGAAGAAAAAACAAAAGAAGTGAACTTAAATCTTTGTGTGTAGACACCAAAACTTTCGGTTCAAAAGTTGTTTTCAAATTATTATTCATTATAATATCAAATGAGTATTAACATCTTGGGAGTAATGTTATTTAATCAAGGTTAAAAAAAAATTAAGGGGCCAGCTAGAAACCAGGAGAATGTGAGTTCTAGTCCTGCCTTAGGCATGAGAGCTGGCTGGGTGATTTGAGCCAGTCATTCACTCTCGGCCAAATTCCATCTCAAAAGGTGATTGTTGTGGAGAAAATAGGAGGATGAAGGACTTCAGGCTTGGGTGACAAGCTGGTTAGTCAATTCCTATCATAACCAATGGATCTTCAATCAGGAGACCCTCACTTGTAGGAAAATGCTAGGAAGAAAAAAGATGTATTTAATCAAGTATGTTTTGTCCTAGTTCCACCTGTTAATTGGGTCAAAGTGTTCTCAAATTCATATTTTTGTTTCTTCACACTGATAGCAGAAAGTGATAATAAAACAATTTGCATAGCTGAATTATATAATTTTATAAAATATTCTATTATTCTTATAAAGAAAAGGTAAGAAAATGAAAAAATTTAAATATATAAATATATAATCCTAATATTTATGCCACAAAAAAGATACACAACTCATAAGATACCTATTGCAGATAAGATACACAACTTGTGCTCTAGGGCTGATCCACCAGAATTGAACTGTTTTTCTATTGTTGTTTCTAAGTACTGTATGCAATTTTAAGAAATATTCATGAATCTTCATGTGTAAATATAATTTTTGAACATTTGTTCTCCATAATGCTAAACATATTTCATCTTAAATGTGCATTTGTAAACATATTTTATTTAAAAATATGTCTTGTGAATTGACTGCGAAACCATAAACTGCAGATAACATTCAGAGAGGCCTGAATTCAGTAAAATGTCAGTATTTATTCTACAAATTTGTCCAAAAATCAGGGTAGTTTTCACTGGAATTGTCACAAGCCCAATTCTTTTTTTACTTTCCTCTTCTACCATCCTGTACTAGTGATGCAGTGGTGGGATTCAAATTTTTTTACTACTGGTTCTGTGGGTGTGGTTTGATGGGCATGGCTTGGTGGACGTGGCGGGGGAAGGATGCTGTAAAATCTCCAGTCAGAGGTGGTATTTGCCGGTTCTCCGAACTACTCAAAATTTCTGCTACCAGTTCTCCAGAACTGGTAGAACCTGCTGAATACCACCTCTGTAGTGATGGGTTATTTCAATCATTCTTTTTTCTTTCCTTAGCACTCTCAAAATGAAGAAGAGAAGAAAGGTTTTATAAATCAGCACATATTACTTTTTACATGAAACCAACAAGTCATGACAAACAACTGAGGTAAGTTGGGATTTATTTAAAACCTCCCCACATGAAGGATAATATCAATAGATCATTCTGTAGTTGAATTAGGACAATGAAGTGAATGGGTTCTTACTCCATATTTATATAATATGTAGCTAGGACTATAGAAGAAAATACAACTAAACCTATATTTCTGAGGTGAATTGAGTGAAATAGTTTCACATATTCAAGGACCATTCTTAGGGCTATATGGGCAAATAGCCTTTTCAGTTCTCTAATGAATGTCTATTAACTGTATTTTAAATATTGTCAAGTCAATCTATAATGTGTTCCACAAGTTTCTAGCACAAAGCATTATCATCCAGGCATCTTTGTGAAAGTTGGAGTGGATTGGTAATATATAATTTTCATAAAGATCCTGAAAAATGGTTTAATTTCTGTTTTCTGTTTTCCATCTGAAAAATGAAAATCTCAATTTTGTTCACCTTATATTCCAAATTTTCCTAGAAAGTATACAACCAGCAAGCTGTTCTGACCCAAACCTTGTTCCAAGGAAAGAAACATGAAACAGAGGTAACAGCAAAACCTTTTAATGATTTTTTTATGAATTCTGTTCCTTCACGGTTAAAAGGCTGTTTCAAACTAATTGTCTCTATTAAGAACGAGCCTTGCCAAGGTTGTGCAAGGCTGCCAACTACACTAGATAAAGTTACTAAGAAATATTTCAAACACAAAAAGTCTCTGAACACCAACCAAGATATTCTGAATGTCCACAAGGCTTAAGTGCAAAAACTTCTTTGCTTCCTGCATAGAACTCCGGTTTCTCAGCTGGCTTTTATCTCTTAAAGAAGGGGCCATTACCTTGCAGCCTTACTCCTGAGTTGCCTGCGCTGCTGCAACTGCTCTTTCCTTCAAGCAGCCCTGTACACATGCACACTGGGCACAGGATCCTCAGGGACTTCTTCATCATTGCTGCCAGTCTCCACAATCTCCAAAGGCAGCATTCCACTCCCTGATGGTCCTGGCCCCATCCCTGCATCACATGCAGGCCCCTCATCTGTGTCCTCACTCTCTGAGGCCTCAGCCATCTGCACCTGCTGCCAACGAACCACAACACAAGTAAGTGAATGATTCTTGCTCATTGCATTCGTATTTCCAATAAGTAATTTTTCCTTTTGTTTCTCATTAGACACCAACAAAATTGTGCAATATAGCAAAAATAATTAACTAGAGCTCTGCAGTGCTATAGATTTTACTCTTTTAAAAAGTGCTCAAATTTCCTAGGTATATAAACCAAGCTTTTGTTTTGTCAACCCTCCCAGGTAAACCAGACAGGAAACATGATTAGATAAACTAATTCTACTTTATTATAAGGCTACATTAACATAATTTTGCAAGTACAAAAATAGAAACTACCCACTGCCATTTTTAATTGCTTCATCTATTAGGCAGATCCTTCCTTAGTTTCTTTCTCTTACTTTTAAGTTACTGCGGGCTCCTGCCTCTCTTATCTAATTATTTACTAGGCAGTATCTCTTCCCCTCTTTTCCCAAGGTCATCCACATATTCAATTATATGTTTCTTAGTAGAAATACTCTGAAGAGAGAGTATTTAAATATTTGTATTTTCCTTTATTTTGTAAAATGTTTTATTATATTTTTCCACATTTCAATAACATCTTTTTATTGAACAGCATGATTCCAGGTTTTCACATTTCCATGCAAACATGACTTTGATTACATTCATCTTTCACATTTAATTTCATATCTCATCATTACTTTCCATATTTTCTATTAATTTTCTCAAATACTTTCCTCAAACTTATTTTATAGATTTTCAATTCATTTCTTAATCTATTTTTTAACTTTAAATAATTCTCATATCTTCATATTCATTGTGCTTTATACTTTTATCTGTCAGGTTTGCAATTTTATTGCATATTCTTATTTCATCATTTCAAAAATTCCATCTCAATTCAAACATTTCAAAAAAAAATTTCCCCACAATTACCAATTAGAGTGTGCCATTCCTATCCCTTATATATCATTTAATTAGTTCCTCTTTAAATCCCAATAATCATTTATTTTTTTAATTATCAACCTTAATAATTAATAGCAATAATCTCCTAACAACTACATAACACATATACCTTTTAAATCAGATTCCGCATGGCACTTTCACCTTCAGTTACATCACATCATTTATAATTTCAAAAAGAAAAATTAATCTATTCAATTAATCATAAAAACTGATGTTAATCTCACTAAAACAATCCTCATAATTCATTTCAACTATACACTTAAATTCATTAAACATAGTTAATAAACCTATCATAATTTCTCTTTTTTCACATTTATTCCATTTATCTCTATATAATAAAAGCAAATATTCTAATAACAAAATAATATCAGTTCCAGTCTTTCCATTTTAAAAATCTATATTTTCCTATTTTCTAGATAATTAGTTCAAATCTATTTATACTGCCCCTCATCCCCTTGGAGAATCCCCTTTCTTAATCCTTATTTAACTATTATCTCTATGTCTTTTGAATAAACAATTTCTTTTAATTTTTGATTTCCATATTTCTTTATTTCCTGGTTCTTTTTCTTATTACTTCTTTTTTCCTTCATTTTCCCCTCCTTTTCTTACTCCAATTTTTATCCCCTTCCCTGTTTAAAACTTCCTTCTGTGATTCCCTTTTCTGCTATTTCCTTTTACTTTGTTTGGTTTTCAAAACATTCCCCTTTTTAATCGCCTCCTCAAATCTCCATGTTTTAATTCCCATTCTTTCCCCCCTTTGCTTTAATATTCATTGCTCCAATTGTTCATTTAAGATGGCCTCTTCTTTAATCAGCTCCTTCTCTTCTGGCACTCCTTGTTGTTCTTCATACTCTAAAATTGCCATTTCTAAAAATTGTAAGGCAGAACCAAACAACATGCCTCTTTCATGTAACATTTGTTTCATATTTCTTAATTCCATTTTAATTCCAAAAAAAGTTCTGACTTACTCTGTAGGTCCACAATTGCCCAGTAATTTGATTCAACCAACGTTTTGAGAATTTATTTCCAAAAATCAGCTTTTATTAATTCCGCTTTAAGGTTTTTCCGAATTCATGAAATAGTCCAATATTCATAAGTTTAAGTTTATGCCAAAATCACCAAACAATCCCAAAGTAATTTATTCCTGCTTCTTTCTTTTGTTTTAATGTTCAGTATTTCCACTTTCCAGGGTCTCTATTTTGTTTTAACAAAGTTTCACTTACTTTGTATCAAATTCAACTTTTAAAAGAGCCAGGCATTTCAAAAAATTTCTTTTACCACTCTCTGTTACATCCAAATTCTGCCCCCCCCTCCCCCCCACTTTTTCTTCTCTATTTAGGGATTTTAAAATTAAAAGTCCAATAAGTCCAAATACCAATTACTGATTTTTGTTTTGACATGTTCAAGTTCAGCTTTAATTATGCCTATTTAGTGCCAAAATCATATATTTATCCAATTTAAACAGATATCTTCCTCTGGCTTCCTCCTTTCAAAGTTCAAAGGCTCTTTCAACTGTCAAATTTTTTTTTTCTTCACTTTCTTTAGTCACCGCTGTTATTATCTCTCTTAAAAATTTCTTAAGATTTTAATTCCAGGGTACCTTATGTTTAAGTGTTGTACCTGGTTAGTCCTATTTCATGCTGTCCTCTTCTTCATTGCTCCTGCACAATATTTGTCCTGGTCAGCTCTTCCTCTTCAGGGTGGCCATAATTGATCACCACTACAGCCATCTTCAGAGATGAGTGAAATGCCTAGCTAGGGAGGGGAGATGCGGCTCCCTCGACTCAGCTGGCGGTCTCCCCCTTTTTCACCACCCCTACAGGGTGGCTCTGGCCCCAGATGCAGATGATCGGGGCCCTCTGACGAGAGAGCATGGATCGAAGCCGCAGACGATCATGGTCTCTGGTCCGTCAGCAAGGAGAATTGGTGCAGTTGTATATTCAGAAGTGCATATCGAATTGTACTAATACGAAATGTGTGCTTCTGTTTACTAAAAAGCAAGTTCCATTCAACACACAGGAATTTTATTCTGGGTAAATCTTAAGAGAATGGATGTTTTGCAAAAAATAAGAACAAAGTAAGCTATATATTTAATTTTTCTACCCTATAATCTCTTTTGAAATGTCTTAGAGAACGGGTAACAAACCCGCCATGTCACGTTGTCATCATGTGACATTTTGTGACGGTTTTCCCATTTGTGGAGCTGGAGTGGGTGTGGCCTGTGAGTGATGCATCTGGCCCATGGGCTGCCAGTTTGATACCCCTGTTTTAGACAGTGCACCTATAAGTAGACTTCCTATTTTTTCTGATTATGTAAGCTGATCTTTTAGCTAAAGTGCTGAATAAAAATACAATATAAATGAAGAAAGTTATTCCTCTAATATTACAGTACCTCCATAATCACCTCTTATTGTATATAAATTGGAAATCTAAAAATTAAAGCATTTTCTTCCTTTATATTTTCATGTGTTTAAAAAGGATAAGGTTATAATTACTCAAGACTAGTACCTAATGTGGGCCAAGTAAGAAGCATGAAAGTGAGAGCAGTGTTGCTTACTTCTTGTCCTCTTTATTTTTGTTTGTCAGCTTTAAGTTAATTTCCATTATTTATTAAATGTAATATCTGACTTCAAAGGTGCACAGGCCAAAAAGAAAACAGGACAAAGTAAGCCCCCAAAGAAATGCTAATAGTAACTAAGTCAGCAAATTCAGGACTGTGAGTCATGCGAAAATGCAGGTGCACAAATCACTCTTACTTTAGGAGAAGCATAGTGTGCAGTTCCATTAGGAAGAAGTAAGGATATATTGCTTCTCTTCCATTTCTGAATAAATAAATTGTCTAGCTGATTTGAGCAACTTCATTTCAGAAAGGTGTGTTACATCTATGACAGAATATGCTTGCTGTTTAGATCTTATGGAATACATGCAATATAAATCACTCATGTCCTTATCATCTCCCAGATGGACTACTGAAAGCTGTTTTTTCTGATTTATAATTTTTATTGAGTTACAAAATATTATAAAATACAAAGTAAAAAAAAGTGGGGGGGGGGGGGAAGAGAAGTGAGGAAAGATAAGAAAAAGAAAAAAGAAAAAAAGCATTGACTTCTGACTTTCTCCATTACAGTATATTTTACTGTATTAACATCAAATCATAACTTTTTGCTTTTTCATAGTAATACGAACAAGCTATTTCTATAAAGATCTATCAGTCTAATCAGTAAAACCCAAAGTCAGAGTTTCATTCTTTTCTACATCAAGCATGAAGTTCCAAAGCAGTCTCCATGTGGAAAAAAAAGTCCTTATGTTTTTTTTTTCTTTAATCAAAGTAGTCAGTTTTGCCATTTCAGCCAGCTCCATCAACTTCTGCAACCATTAGTCCATAGTAGGAATTGAAGTGTCCTTCCATTTTTGTGCATACAATAGTTTTGCTGCTGTTAACATATATAATAACAAAGTTCCAATTTTTTCCCCCAGTTTTTTCCATTAGGTCTAAAAGGAAAAGTTCTGGTTTCATTTTTATCTCCATTTTCAAAATTTTCTGTATTAAATTATGAATCATACTCCACATTTTTTTTTTGCTTTATCACTTGTCCTCCATAGATGATAAAAAGTCCCCTCTTTACTTTTATACTTCCAAATACATTTGGCATACCTTTATATATATTAGATAACTTATCCAGTGTTAAATACCAATGAAACATCATCTTATAGAAATTGTTTTTTAGATTAGAATTTAATGTAAATTTTAAACCCTTTGTCCACCTATTTGCCCATTGTTCAAGAATCACATTATACCCAAAGTTCCTTGCCCACTGAATCATACATTTCACATTCATTTTCCAAATTCAATTTCAATAACATTTTGTAGATCTTAGCAATAATATGTTCATCATTACCACATAATGAAATTTCCAATTCACTTTTAACAAAGTCAAATCCATGACATTTTTATCCAGTTTAAACCCTTCTTTCAGTTGTTGATAGGTCATATCTTAGACTGTCTACTGTTGACCTCTTCACCCCATTCCTAGAAGGTCTGTGCAAGGGGCGTGCATAAGTGCATCAACGTGCCTACTGTCTCTATCCTAATGTTCCTTTTTATCCGTATCCATTTCATGTATTCACAATCATGTTTATATGTATACATGTTATCTAATACATGCTTGACTAAAATAAATAAATAAACAAAATAAAATAAACCAATGGCAAACATGACCTTCTGATTCAAGTTCTTCTTTTGGCTTTAATATTGGGTCACCCAAGTTAAAAGATAAAAATTTTCTGTATGTCAACCAGTCTGGCTTTGCCACCATTTTTTTTCTAAAAAAGGCAACTTTGTAGAGAGCCTTGTTTTATATTTATTCCAAACTCTTATTATGGCATGTCTAACAAAATGGTTATTAAAATCAACATTAACTTTACTTTTATCATGCCATCCAAATCTGAATTTATGGCCCTCTAAAGTCAAGTGGACTATTGAAATGTGTTTTACATGGGACAACTCTTGAAAAGTATCTGAAGTTGCAACTGGTGCAGAATGCAGTGGCCTCAATATTTTTGTTTTGGGTATCCCTATGGTAGTACAATCTTTGTTACTCAAACTGCACTGGTGCTAGTTTGGCTCTGGGTCTAATTCAAGGTATGAATGAATCAATAACTTTAAAGCCCATGCATGGTACGGCACCAGGATATCTGTGGAATCATCTCATTGCAATTGATTGACCCATCTTACTTGGTCAAGCAGAGAGAGGATGCTTCATATCCTGTCCATGAAGGAGTTTTGACTGGCAAAATCTTGGAGGACGACCTTCTTAGTGCTACCCTGCCCTATGAAGCATCTTACCTTCAGAGGCAAGGAGAATGCCTACTCTTTTGGAAGAGTGTTAAGTCTGTATTTCAGACCCCAGTGTTAACATGGAGGTCTAAAAGTATGATGCAGCCCTGGAGATGGCTGGTGGCCTGAGGACACCCAACCCCTCCCCACCACCAGGGGTGGGCTTCAAAATGTTTAGCAAAGGATACTCTGCCCAGTTGCTGGGTGGGCATGGCCATGATGGGCGTGGCCTAGTCGGCCTCCTACACCATAGCAGGGGGGAGGTTTTGCCCTCCCCAGACTCCGGAGGCTTTTCTCAAGTTTCTGGGAGGGCGAAAATGCCCTCTTCTGGAGGCTCTATGGAAGCCAGAAATGAGCCCATTTCCAACCTTCCTGAACTTCTGGGAGGCTTGTTTTTTTGCCCTCCCTAAACCTCCATGCATGCCCTGCACTTACCTGAATCTAAAATGGGCCATGTGGGGACTCCTGGGAGAGGCGGAGTGGGTGGGGCCAGCCAGGAGTGGTGAGAGAAAGACCAGGGGAGACATGATAGCAGTATTCTAATATTTGAGGGGCTGCCACAGAGAGGAAGGGGTCAAGCTATTTTCTAAAGCAGGGGTTGCCAACCTTTTGGACCTCAGGGACCACCAAACTCATAATTTTAAATCCCAGGGACCACTAACCGGTTCTATGGGCATGGCCTAATTTGTGGGTGTGGCTTGGTGGTCATGTGACAGGCTGGGCATGGCTTGTATGTAAATATTATAAATATT
Source organism: Hydrophis major (assembly GCA_033807585.1). Taxonomy (NCBI): domain Eukaryota; kingdom Metazoa; phylum Chordata; class Lepidosauria; order Squamata; family Elapidae; genus Hydrophis; species Hydrophis major. The sequence continues at coordinate 284,840,751 of CM066329.1, forward strand.
TAGATAAATATTGAATTTTTTTATAAAAAAAGAGCAACTTTTACCCAAAATCAGGCAAAGCAGGCAGGCAGATTGAGTTGCTCACAGAATCACAGATTCATTCAGAAAACTATCCATCTGCCATTGGCTAGTTCAATCTGTCACATAAAATTTACTAGCAAGCAAACTCACAAAATTAACTCACAACACACCACGTATGTAAATATTGAATTTTTTTATTAAAAAAAGAGCAACTTTTACCCAAAATCAGGCAAAGCGGGCAAGCAGATTGAGTTGCTCACAGAATCGTTCAGGGATCTGCCATCCGCTAGCTCTGTCTCTTAAATTTGCTTGCCATGAGTCTGCACTGAATAATAGAACCTTCAGCCCTAAGGGAGGTTCAGCTGTGCTTAAAAGCAGAGCCGAAGATCGAAAGACGAGCTAGAAAACAAGAAATCCAACCATTTCCTGCTTCCTAGCTAATTTAAATCTCCTGGCACAGCAGAACAGCTGATGGTCAGAAAAAGGAAAAATAGAAATTTAGCAGGCTAGTTTGCCTAGTAAGGAGTGAGTGGATGGGGAGGGTAGGAGTGAGTGGGCGGGGAGGGTTCCCGTGGGCCATGCGGGCTGGGCAGCCTTGTGTTTCTGCACAGCCTGGATTAATTGCTTTGGGGGGTGCTGTGGGCGTAAGATTTCTCACCAAAATTTTCTCATGGCCCACCAGTGGGCCATGGCCCACCGGTTGGCGACCACTATTCTAAAGCACCCGAAGGCCAGACAAGGAATAATGGATGGAAACTGAACAAGGAGAGATTTAACCCGGAACTAAGGAGAAACCTTCTGACAGTGAGAACAATCAACCAATGGAACAGCTTGCCCTTGGAAGTTGTGGGATAACTTGAAACTTTCAAGAAGAGATTGGACTCCCATCTGTCAGAAATGCTGTAGGATCTCCTGCTTGGGCAATGGGTTGGACTAGATGACCTACAAGGTCCCTTCCAACTCTGATTATCTGTTATCTGTGGGATTTGGGGGTTCTTTGAACTGCACAGAATCTAAGCTAGGGGCTCTCCTGAACCCCTGTGAACCCCCAGCAGCTCCCCCTGCCCCCACCTTCCTAACCTTGTTAATTTTTTTAACTTGATTTTTATCTTTACCTGTAAGTTTTAAACTGTTTTTAATTGTTTTTAATTTATGCTTTCCTTCATGTATTTATATGGTTTCATTATGTTGTAAACCACCCAGAGTCATTTGGATGAGTGACGTAGAAATTCATTAAATATAAATAATAGAATCCCATTCAGCTGTAAATTATGAAACATATTAGGATTTTGCAAACATAATTCTTATTTTGTGTATTTATTAGTGTTTTCCATATAGAATTTGGATAACATTGTCTGCATTAATGATTCAACAAAGCAGACTTTATAAATGAGAACTGAAAAAGACATAATTCCTGTATAATAAACCTAGCCTGAACAATGCAAAGAAGATCTTGGAAATTACATGCATAATCAAAAGTCTATATATACCTACAAACATTTAAAAGCACATAAATAACTAATAGCTTTATGCCCCAAGAACGCTGTTATAGGTCTAATATATTGGTTTACAAGAAAACATGACTGAGAATATTGCTGCCTAAGAGTGAAAAAAACAGGGAAATATTTCTTATTTTTTTTATGAAGACAATATGTTTGAATTGCCACATTAGCTTTTCTAGTTTAAAAAGAAAACAAGATAAATATCTCAATGTACATAAACATCAGGCTTACCATATTTTTCCGGGAATAAGAGGATACTTTTTCTTTAAAATATTTACCTAAAAATGCATGGGGGTCTTATACACAGGGAGCTGAGAAGAGAATTGTGGCCGCAAAACTGCCAATACCATATCTCTGCAAACTAGCCTCATGAGTGAAATTTCAGATTGCAGAGACAAGCTAACAGGTTTCCTCCAATCATGAGTTTTATGTAACTGATGTCAGCTGATGCTATAGAGAACATATAGCCCATGCCCAGATGCAACAGGGAGCAATAATGTCAGAGCAGTGGTGAGATTCAAATAATTTAACAACCAGTTTGCCCAGGGTCAGGTTGGCCATCGGAGGCGTGGTCAATCCCCATCCTCCAGCTCTACTACACATGTGGGGGTGAGCCTCTTGTGATAGCCAACCTGACCCTGGCCTAACCGGTTATTAAATTACCACCTCCTCCCATCAAAGTGGATCCTGGCCGCTGCGCTGAAATGGAGAAATGGGAAATGGAATGGCTGGCATGAGGGAAGGAAGAGCAGGGAGAAGAAAGAGGGAAAGCGGCCTCCCCCTTCCCCTGCGCCGGCTGTTCCGCTACCTGTTTCTTCACTGCAGTGCAGTGCTGCGCCATGGAGCTTACCCCACCCATCATCACCCAGATTCCTTTGCTTCTCCCAAACACTTCTTTGCTTACCTGATTTCCAGCTCTGTCCTGTTTCTCACCGTCATGTCAGGAAAACAAGTTAAAATATTGATTTCTGAATTTTGGGTAAGAAAAGGGGGGGGTGTCCTTTATATGGGGGCATCTTATAGACATAAAAAATACAGTATGTAAATTGTGAAAGTCTGCTGAATTGTTACTAAAACTTTTGATTTCAAGCTCTTTAATGGAACTTAACTAACTGGGAGCAAAGAAGTATCTCGCTGACCATGCAGTTGAAAGCCAAATCATTGGACAAGAGACTTTTAGTCTGAAAGGGCTGGTTAAACCAAGATTCAATTTGTTTCATTTTATGCCTGATATAGTTTTAGTTTTTTTAAACTAAGTACATTGAAAA